>UESW01000177.1:0-64712 GCA_900491605.1 Calamus simplicifolius | reverse complement strand
TTTTTTTTATTGTTATAGTCTGAGCAGGAGGGCGGAGATCCTGGTGAGTTTCGTCTATTCAGGGCGACACACACCAGGAGGGACGGTTCCTGGGTCGACACGCGATCACGGGAGGTTGCGGTAAGAAATTAGATATATGTAGTATCTGTTTAATTTCTAAAATTTTTATTTCGAGAAATTTATTAACTCATTTATTGTTGATTTCATAATTTTAAGACACGAGTCGAGGAGCTTCGCTCCCAGGCATCGCAGGTCGACTCTACTGATGGGGAGACGCCCGTCGAACTCTCAGCAGAGGAGAGTCGGCGTGTGTTTTTGGAGGCTGTTGGTGCCCAGCCACGAGATCGCAGGGTCTATGGTCTGGGTACTAGAGCTTCTACATTTTTTCCCCATCAGGCCTCCAGCTCGCGAGTTCCTGGTGATCTTCCTCCCGAGCGTTTATAGGACCTTCGCAGATCTATTGCAGAGGAGGTTCGCCAGGAGGTCGAGCAGGATTTTGAGGATCGTATGCGAGGCCGGGATCAGGAGGTTGCAGACATGCGAGATGAGATGCATTATTTGCGGGATATGGTTAGACGCTTGTCGCAGAGTCTTCAGCCTCCACAGCCTCCACAGCCTCCACGTGATCGCTCAGATTCTTGATGTATTTTTCTTTTCTTTTTTTATATTGTAAAAACTTCAAAATTTTAATATAAATTATTTTTGAAAATTTATTATTGTTTGGATTGAGTGAAAAATGTTGTATCAATATTTACATTTAGCGAAATTGTATTAATCGTTTTAATTTTTAATCTTTTATATTTTTTTAAAAACAAAATTTGCGACGCATTAGCGACTGAAATTGCATCACTAATATTTTCAAAATATTATTATTAAATATTGCGACGCAATGACCTGGCATCGCAATAATTTAAAATAAATTTAATAGCGACGCATTAGTGACTAAAATTGAGTCGCTATTTTATCTTAAAAATTTTTAATAAATATTGCGACGCAATGACCCTGCGTCGCAATATTTTAAAATATTTTTTATTTATGACGCATTAGCGACTCAAATTGCGTCGCTATTATACCAAAAATATTATTATTAAATATTGCGACGCATCTAGATGCGTCGCAATATTGCGACGCAATTTAGTACGTCACAATATTTAATAATAATTTTTTTTAAAAAAATTAATTTTAAATTTAGTGACGCATTTGCATGCGTCGCAGTTGAGTTGCAGAGAGTCGCAATATTGCGATGCAATTGCGACAAATGGGTATTGCGACGGACATTTGAGCGACGCCGTCATTGCGTCGCTATTGTATCGCAATATCATGTTTAGCGACGCAATTGCGACGCATTTGGGCGTTGCAATATTTTATTTCTCTTGTAGTGTTTAAGCTTGATAGTCTTTTTGCTGAGACATTGTTAACCTTGCATCATAATGTTGGTACTAAATGTGGTTTAGTAAATGAACAATCAGCTTACTTGTGGCATAAACGTTTGGGTCATATATCCAAAGAAAGAATTGAGAGATTAGTAAAGAATGAAATCCTTCCTAATTTAGATTTTATGGATCTTGGGATTTGTGTGGATTGTATTAAAGGAAAACACATAATATAGACAATCAAGAAAAGTGCCACAAGAAGTAAATAGCTCCTTGAAATTATACACATCGATATATGTGGCCTTTTGATGTTCCATCTTTTGGTGGAGAAAAGTATTTTATCACCTTTATTGATGATTTTTTACGTTATGGCTATGTCTATTTATTGCATGAAAAATCTCAATCGGTAAATGCTCTAGAAGTATTTATCAATGAGGTTGAAAGACAACTAGACAGAAAAGTAAAAATTATTATGTCTGATAGAGATGGTGAATATTATGAAAAGTATGATGAATCTAGACAATGCCCTGGTCCATTTGCCAAATTCCTTGAAAGCATGGCATATGTGCTCAATACACAATGCCTGGAACACCAGAACAAAATGGTGTTGCAGAAAGGCGTAATCGAACTCTAATGGACATGGTTAGGAGTATGTTAAGCAATTCATCATTACCCTCATTATTATGGATGCATGCTTTAAAGACCGCTATGTATTTGCTAAATAGGGTTCCTAGTAAGGCAATTCCAAAGACTCCTTTTGAAATGTGGACACGAAGAAAACCCATTTTGAGGCATTTACATGTTTGGGGTTGTCCAGCGGAAGTAAGGATTTACAATCCATATGAAAAGAAGTTGGACTCAAGAACAACTAGTGGTTTCTTCATTGGTTATCCAGAAAGATCAAAAGGGTATAAATTTATTGTTCTAACCATAGTACAAGAATTGTTGAATCTGGAAATGCAAGGTTCATTGAGAATAATGAAATTAGTTGGAGTTTGGAACCACATAAAGTGGAATTTCAAGAAGTTAAGGTGCAAGTTTCTTCACCTATAACTTCTTCTCAAGTTGTTGTTCCTAGAGTTGTTGAACCTTTTAATAACTTTCAAGAACAACAAATTAATGATCAAACACCACAGAATGATGATATTACTAATGAACTTGCAATAAATGAACCTAATGAAGTAGCATTAAGAAGGTCTCAGCAACAAAGAAGAACCGCTATTTCTGATGATTATGTAGTTTATCTAAAGAATCAGATTTTGATTTGGGTATTAATGATGATCCAGTTTCTTTTTCATAAGCCATGCAAAGTGCTAATTCATCTAAATGGTTAGATGCTATGCAAGATGAGTTAAAATCAATGGATTACAATGCAGTCTGGGATATTGTTGAATTGCCTGAAGGTTGTAAAAGAGTTGGGTGTAAATGGGCCTTTAAGACCAAACGCGACTCAAATGGCAATATTGAACGTTGTAAAGCCAGACTTGTTGCCAAAGGTTTTACTCAAAAGTGTGGCATTGACTACACAAAGACCTTTTCTCCAGTCTCTAAGAAAGAGTCATTTAGAATTATTATGGCACTAGCAGCTCATTATGATTTAGAGTTGCATCAAATGGATGTGAAAACCGCCTTTCTAAATGGGAGTTTGAAAGAAGAGGTTTATATGGACCAACCTGAAGGCTTTTTATTTGAAGGAAAGAAACACATGATGTGTAAACTGAAGAAGTCAATATACGGACTTAAACAAGCTTCCCGATAATGGTATCTTAAGTTCAATGATACCATTACATCCTTTGGATTTAAAGAAAACATCGTTGATCGGTGTATATATCTAAAGGTTAGTGGGAGCAAAATCATATTTTTGATTCTATATGTTGATGATATCTTGCTAGCTACTAATGACCTTGGCCTATTGTATGAGACCAAGAATTTTCTCTCTAAGAACTTTGAAATGAAAGATATGGGTGAGGCATCCTATGTGATTGGAATCGAAATATTTCATGATAGATCACAAGGAATGTTAGGTTTGTCTCAGAAGACATATATTAATAAATTTCTTGAGAAATTCAACATGAACAAATGCTCTGCAAGTGTTGTCCCAATTCAGAAGGGAGATAAATTCAGCCTTATGCAATGTCCAAAGAATGAATTGGAACACAAACAAATGGAAGAAATACCTTATGCATCAATTGTTGGTAGCTTGATGTATGCTCAGACATGTACCAGGCCAGACATTAGTTTTGCTGTCGGGATGCTAGGCAGATATCAAAGTAATCCAGGAATAGATCATTGGAGAGTTGCAAAGAAGGTACTAAGGTATTTGCAAGGAATGAAGGATCACATGCTTACCTACAGAAGATCTAATGATCTTGAGGTCAAGGGATATTCAGACTCAGATTTTGCTGAATGTGTTGATACTAGAAAGTCCATATTTGGCTATTTGTTCCTTTTAGCTGAAGGAGCGATCTCATGGAAAAGTGTGAAGCAGACTGTCATTGCTGCATCTACTATGAAAGCTGAGTTTATGGCATGCTTTGAGGCCACAATTCATAGTTTATAGCTGAAAAATTTTATTTCAGGACTTGGGGTTGTCAACAATATTGCCAAGCCGCTAAAAATTTATTGTGATAACTCCGCAGTAGTCTTTTTTTCTAAAAACGACAAGTATTCAAAGGTTGCTAAACATATGAAATTGAAATACTTTGCCGTTAAAGAAGAAGTTCAGAAACAAAGAATGTCAATTGAACATATTAGCACCAATCTCATGATTGCAGATCCGCTGACTAAAGGGTTGCCGCCAAAGACATTTCATGAACATGTCGAAAGAATGGGCATTATTGAAAACCATTAGTGATGTTATGTTTAAAGCTTTAAGTTCCTTATGTGTTTGACACTCTGAGCTCAATTAATTATTGTTTCTGAATTACTTATGGATCCTATTTACTTATGCTAGTATATATACATGAATGAATTATGAGAATATTAACAGGTTTTGTCTTTGATAAAGACATCATTGTTAGACCTTATTGCAATTCCCATTATAGGTCAAGTTAAGTATAGAACTAGTAATGTGATACATGGAAGGGAGTACGTCGAAATAATAGCAAACAACCGCCATGATCCTTATTAGTTTTTTTGCTTAATGATGATTTCATGTTTGACCAATATTATGAAGGATTTTAGCTTTTGTTATGCGCATTATGATTGATTATTAAACCAGTATGTTTAATATCTCACATAGGCCAAGTGGGAGAATGTTAGCATTTCCTTTTATGTGGCCCACGTGGTGGATATATGATTGATTTATCATTTATTTATTCTAAATGATAATTATGATATCTGATTTTATCAGATATTTAAATTTAAGTGATAATAATGGTTTAATAAAGCTAATTTCCTATTGGTTTATCTTTGGGAAGTTGTTATCTGATAACCTCTCTTTGATGGAAAGAGAAACTTATCGTATTATCAGATTGGTCCTCTCTCTCCTATATATAAGTCTGTTTGACCATCAAAGCAGATAAGGAAGAGAATTAGGAAAGAGGGAGAAACTCAATCTGTCATTAACACATACGCAGCTTTTCGTTCCTCGTCAACGAAGAACGAATATCAATGGATCAAGGTATGCATTCTTGATTTATGTTTTCATGTAAAAATCATTTATTTTAAGATCTTAGCCATTATGTTTATTAAAGAAGACCCTTTAATGGATCTTACAACAATGATATGATCAATTATTTCTTTTTGCAGATATTGCTGAAAGGAGCACATAGTGATGAATAAAGAAGGTTAAGCATGTGGTGCATTACACAATCTTTGCAGCATACCACTTATTTCTTGAAGCTTCATTCTTTGCATATCAAAGGTTATTTTTCTCTGACAAGATTTCTGTAAGAGAAGGGTAAGGTTCTTCTATACCTAAACCAATGCTCTTAGCTAGTTATGATGCTGCACCTTATGCAGATATTTCTGAAATCGAAGGTCCCACCTCTAGACTTGATCTCTTTCACCTTGGAAATATCAGCAGGCTGAGATTGATTTCTTTCACCTTGCCGCAGCGAAATGGTTTGACGGTTGGTGAGCAAAATCAGGACGAACAAGGCGAAGACTCGCCCACATGTGAGCCTACATGTACATGTAAGCGGCAACATGGAGAAGATATTAGACCAACTTCTCATGATTGTTTGAAATAATTGATGCTAGAGATAAAGATGACGCTGCAAAGCACAATCAAACTATAAGACTCCAAATCTATGTCAACTACCAGCCGTGTAATAACTAACAAACATTATTAAATATATAATTTGTGTTATTCCATGTTTTAATGTACAACTAACATAAAGAGTAGCTAAGAAAATAGCAAAATAACCAGGAATCATTTACTCAAAATAACCGAGTCTGCCCCATTTTGGGGATTTTTTGGATTCCAATCCGATGCCCGGACCGAGAAACATGTTTAGCGACATCCCGTAAATAGCAGCCAAAATAACAATTCGAGATGATTGCTTCAAATTAGCATATCTAAGCTTATAAAACATTAAAAAAAATACAAATAAAGTTTTGGCCTTCAAACTTTCACTCCTTAAATCTTAGGTTGTTATAAAATGATTACCATTTACGAATGCTACTGCAATATCTTTACGGGATAGAGGAGGAAGAGGCACCGATCGAAGAGGTAGGAATATAAGACATTGTTACAAGGAGAGGTGGTATAGGACAACGTTATAGTAGGACGCTATAAGGTGCCCCATATCCGGCAACGTCATCCACCGGTCAGATGGTGGACAATTCTCAAAATATGATAATGCATGAGCGATCTCGTCAAACCTCCCGTCGATAGCAAATAAAGCGCGATAGTACTCTGAATAACATTACAACTCATGTAATAAATCGTTCCTAACACGGACCAATCCTCCTCTCCAAATCCTAGCAAGTCAACTATTGCTCTGAATCCACAGTTGCCATGTGACTATCACCTCAGGCAGACCATCAGTGTCCATGACATTGCGCAATCTCTCTAATGCCCATGTATAGTTATCTTTCCGCTCAGAGTCCATGTATACCAAAGCAAAAGAAAATGTGAGGTTAGTAGATGTCACCCCCATAATCTCTAAGAGAGGAAGACAATATCTATTCTTGTATATGCAATCCATTATCAAAACACGAGAAAATGCACGTAACAAAGCTATGCTGCCATGGTTAGCCCAAAAAAGTCATGCACAATATTCGACTCAATACGGTTCCAATGCCACTCAATGTATTTACCCTCGGATAATTTACCCAGAAGATGTTGCATCTGAGATCTCTTAGCTTTCTTTATAACCTTACACCTCTGCTGTGCATTGTAGATCGTCTTCATTGTCGCAATATTGAGGGCATCTCTTTGCTTCAATGTGGACAATATGGCTTTTGGCCAAACCAAAGTCTTCGACATATCCACTAATAATGAAGTCTCTTGCTTCGATTATCGTCCAGCATATGAGTGCCCCTCGAGATGCTTCACAGCCGGATGATTGTGCAATCCACAAATGACCATTAACATCCATTCATCTGCAATGTTCAATTTCTTCCTCTTAATGCAAAAGGACATCCACACTTCTTAGTGCCACTGGCCCTAGTCTTTAATCCCTTTTTTCTTTATGCTTTTACTTCTGCAGGTACCACTCATCTCGCAAGCAAGTACAATTCTTGGTTTCTTGC
Organism: Calamus simplicifolius; assembly: GCA_900491605.1. Classification (NCBI taxonomy): domain Eukaryota; kingdom Viridiplantae; phylum Streptophyta; class Magnoliopsida; order Arecales; family Arecaceae; genus Calamus; species Calamus simplicifolius. The sequence continues at coordinate 57,639 of UESW01000177.1, read as the reverse complement.
TATCAGTACTCGAATCAGAAGTTTTAATAATAACAACAAATCTATTCCTCCTCCCAGCTTTCTGACACCAATTACACAAGTCTTCTCTACTCTTGAATATCTACACAATAAATAGTTTAATGTCAGTAGACAATTTTACACGATGTTCAGTCAACTAATAAAACAATTGCAATCAAAATTATCAGACCTCGTAAGTTGTAAATTCATTTGTGTAATCCATCACACATTCAGAGCCAATCATGCTGCCTTCGGTTGAAGCATCGCCTTACGCAGTAAAAAAATAATCAATTTAAACACTAACCCTAAACCTTAAACCCCCCTTGTTTGTCCCTGTTTCGCCAAACAGGAGGGCTGAACAGAGGGCTCCTGTTCGGCCGGGATGGGCCGAACAGAGGGCTCCTGTTCGGTCAGGATGGGCCGAACATAAGGTTTATGTTCGGCTAACCATATTATTAGCAACTCTATAATTTAATATTTAATATTTTAAACATATTATATTTTTTATATTAATTAATTAAAATTAATAGATCAGCTGATGTGCCATCTAATTATATTTTTATATTAATTAATTAAAATTAATAGATCAGCTGATGTGCCATCTAATTAATTCATCCATTGATCTTCAAACGTTGCTAAATAATTGAAAGGATAAGGATCGATTATCGAAAGGTATTTTGAGTGGATGTTTAAGTATCAAAAGTACATTTTAATCCAAAGAAATGAAAAAAAAAAAGAGTTCTCTAGCGTCCGGTCTCTCCGATCGACTGAGCCAAGCATCATCACCCATTGATCAATGATCCGTGGTAATGCTATTTAATTTCCTTTTTGCATGGTACGTGGGGAACTTGCCATTGACACGGTCTGTCCATAAGTTAATTAAAAAGGACATGATAATTATAATATTATATGCAGTAGCGGCTGAATATTGTTATCCAGGAGTTTGTGCGACAATGGTGGAATACGTGTTTCAAATAGAAATTAACCGGAGATTTAAGTAGTCAACAGCGCACGGATCACATTTTTCTTTTCCTTTGGGGGAATCATTATACTTCTAAAGAATTATAGAGGCACGGGATGGCAATGATCAGGTTAAGCTGGGTTTAGGTTAGGACAATAATGATTAAACTTTAATCTATATATCCTTTCACAGCCGAGCCAGACTTATTTAACTAGTAACTACATAAATCAAGCCAGTCTTATATTTCTTCACCACTTCAATTTTCAATGCGTAATTCCGTAACTTGTATCAAAAACAAAACTGTTCACCTTAAAATTTTTGAGGCTGCCTGATTTAACCCATATAGACATCCATCTTCATTGTGAATTGAACCATAATTTTAAATAGAACCGTTCTAAGGTCTAAGAGCCAAAGTTTTTTTTGAACCATATCCAACCAAAAGCTAAATATTTCAAATGCAAACAAAAATCAAATCCATAACAAGCCTTGTAATCAGGATCATCTATGCATGGAGTCAAGCTAAGTATTTAATTTAAAAGTTAGGATCTTCTTAGATCATGATTGAACGAAGAGAAATCTATCCTCCAAATTACAACCATCAGCACATCACATCATATTTGTAATAAAATATACCTCTCATATAATGCTGCCCCTAATAGGTTTTAATCATGAGAGTTGTCATTGAATGGATCTCCATGACTTGCTACACTATTTTATGCATTATTTAAAGTGCAACCATAAAATTATCGCATATGAACATGATGATATGTTATTTTTATATTTTTTTATGCAACTCAATTATAAGTCAAAATTCAAATATATGGATGAAAACATTCCCCGTTTAAGACGCGGTCCCAAAAAAAGTTTCCAGTCTCCTTTCATACGCGCAATTTACCACAGTGAGCTTAAATATTTCCGATATGGAAAACAAAAAACAAAAACGGAACCTCACCTGGCTGAGGGCTCCACAGGAGAAGAAGCTGAGAGAAAAGGATGGAAGCAGGGGTCTATCATAGCACGGTTGTGGAGAATATCCGCTTTCGATTTTTTTTTTTTTTCAAACGCGTCAATGATTCTCTTTCCTTAATCGTCCATATTGGATCTGATTTTTTTTTTTTTTTGCGATTGTTTTCTCTGTATATAAATCCTCAAGGAGAATGGAGATCGATCTCCGCGTTTGGGAAAGAAGAGTTTCGATTTTTTTTGGTTGAATTTGATTAATTGCTGGAATTTTGTTTGTTTATAGCAGTTTTATATCATAGCGGGGTTCGGTAAATATCCTCTTATTTCTTGATCCTAACTTAATTTGGATGGACTATCCTAGATTAGATTTTTAATACCTAAAAATAGTCCTATATCGGATACATAAAAAATAAATTATATGCTTATAACTTAAAGTTATTTACTATTTATCAGCTTTCTTATAATTGACGGTGGTGGTGGCAAACCCATCAACTTGTGGCTTATTCTTGTTTAATTTCAGACTTCTTCAATTCTTCATTCTTCATCCACATCATCCACTTCTTCAGGTTTAGATTCAGACTCCGCTCTAATTCTTCATCATCCATATCTTCCATATCATCCTCTTTTATTGCTTCCTCTTAAGTGCCACCATTTTATACTGAGTGAAAAGATAAAAGCAGATCAGTTGCTTCAAAGAACACATCACTGGTTGAGAAGTTCAAATGCCATGAATAGAGGAATACAAAAACATGAACCAATAGCAAAACATTATTTGAAAGAATATGAATACAAAGCACAAACTACAGTACACACAAAATAAAGGCCTCCATATTATCTGTCCAAACAATATAAGGAAAGAACCAAGAAAAATAGGAATAGATGCTTTTTAGGTTTCTTAATTATCAAACTTGATCATGAGCAGTCTAATAGTAATTTTCATGTTTTGAAAACGAAGGGATTTAATTTTAATTTCTTAAACACCAGTTATGATTAATTTAACAATACAGATTTGGAAAACCTAATAATTTCTCCAAATTAAAAGACTAAACTAACTCAATAAGAATCAAATGTTAGGAACTTTTGTTATAAAGATAGTGGGTTTGAGCGGTTAAGTATCTGCATGGTCTTCTCAAAATCTCATTTTTTGTGAAAAAAGTGAGATCCCAATTCTCATGTAAAACCTAATTTTGAGATATATATATATATATATATATATATATATATATACCAAAAAAACCTATCATATTTGTTATCATGAATATTGAGTTTTCACAAAGATTTAATATCACCCATGGCAAAGAAATAAATAAATAAATAAATAAACTAAAGGACTCCTTGTATTTGATCATTAACAAAATTTATAATCTAATTAAAACTATATTTATCTAGTAGAAGAATTTCTTATAATTAATCTTAAATAAAATCTATATTTAGCTAACATTAAAGGTCTAATAAATGATGAAACTTTAATGGCTAAGTTTGATTTCTTGTCTTATACGTAGTCTTCAAATAATTTTTTTTTTGCATTTTATATAATATAGATAAATAAATTTAAAAACAATCTGAGTGAGAAAATTTTTCGATTTTGGATTGATATTGTGAGTGTAATATGATTCCGTCTGTCTTATTACGTGACATAACAACAATAATAATATGTCTTGTATATAAATAATCAATTGGTACGATAAAAAAATGAAATACATCCATATTAATACTGATTTGCATCATTTAATGCTATCTAGTAATTATATTATTAATTTTTAATTCCTATATATATATATATATATATATATATATATATAGACCCTCTACCTGCACTCCAATATGATTTAAGAATCGGGTTAGCAACCTAATCTATAATTAGAACCTATTAGTTTAGCTTTATATTGTTTGATTACTCAGTTTCCATCTAATATCTACAAGATTTTTTTAATAAAGAGATTAAATTCTATTAACAAATACTATTTTGCTGTCTCGATTATTTTTCAAAAAGCAAATCCATTTATTTATGATAAGCTCAATCGCCTGTACATATGAATGAATTATACACCTCATAACTTTCAACCACTCATTCTCATGACAATGATTTTTTTTTAAAATTGGTTAATAAGTTAAGTATGAATGCGGAATGAATTATACACCTCATAATTTTCAACCGTTCATTCTCATTCTTATGACATGATTCTTTTAAAACTTAATATGAATGTATGAGATCTTAATCTGAGTTAGGTCTACTTTACCGGATTGAGTCAAGTAATAATGTAGGTTAATTTGGATCAAATTCTAATTTGTCCTGCCGTTATCGCTTTAAATTTTGATTGCTTGAGCCTTGTCGTCGACTCGAGGATGTGAAATTGGAGAGCTTGCAGACGGGGAGCGGCTAGTTGGAGTATCTGGTTGCTTAAATACTTTCTCTTCTCAATTATTATCTGGCTATAGCATACTAATCCTGAGATTTTAAGTTACGGTTTCAACAAGCATCCATGAATAGTTTACTTGCATGCAACTATATGGGGTTTGTTGAGAATATGGTTTGTTGTGGTTCCTTCTTGTTTTAAGGATGAACCGAGAGCCATAGGTTTGAAAAAGTTTAACTAGAAGGAATAATCATGGAACTTGAACTTACCCTGTTGCCAAGATATCACGATGTGTTATCCCTTGAGGGACTTGATTTTTGGGGAGGCTAGTCATCTATCCCTGAATAAATGCTCCATAATCCACTTCGCAGAAGAAGCTATTGAGCTATCAAGGGCTTGGCTTTAGGTAGTGAAGTGGAGCCCCATTAAAAAAAATATCTGATGATGGGATATCCATGTGGATGGTTGAAAGTACATTCCATTTGTTCAGCATTGGACAGCTCACTGGAGCCAGCCCAATTAGTGCACTTCTTCCAACACATGCGTTCGCCTGGGTTTCATCTCATTCCCTGCTGTTTTTGAACTAGCTAGCTGAGGTAAGTTGACTGAACATAAATTAATTAATTAAATATTTATCTATAATGACTAATGATATTTAATTAAAATTCTTTCAAAAGCTATGATTAATGAATTTGCTTCTGAATATTTGATTAATAATTTTAAATTCTGTTGTTATTATTAATAGTGTTGATTACTAAGATTATGGACTTCTAACAATGTAATTGATTTTAAAATAAATAAATACCAAATGCAATTGAGTAAAATTTAATAAAAAAAAAATAAAAATATCTACTATGGAGGAATTTATTTCTTATGTTATAATGATAATAATACCCAAACTATAGGGCCCGTTTGGTAGCCAATTTGGGTTGCATTTTTTGTTTTCAAAAAAAAAAAAATTCAACCCATAGCATGAAAAATATGTTTGGCCGGATCATTTTTGAAAACACTCTTTTGAAATGTCCTAAAAATATGAATGAATTTGAAAAACGTCAGAGCGATATTTTCTTGAATTCATCTCAGATGTTATCCAAATTTTTATTCTTCCTTTCTTAGAATGCTCAAAACTCGCGGATTTTAGTTGTTACTATTTTTAAGTTTAAAAATAGTTTTCAAAAATACCAACCAAATGTATTCTCAAATACTAAAAATAAAAGAATACAATTCAAATTTTTGAATACAATTCATGTTTTTGAAAACAATATTCTGGATCACGAACCAAACAGGGCCTAAATAATTCAAATATTTAAATAACAATAACAATAATAATAATATAATAGATAAATAAAATAATTATGGCTATAATAATATAATAAATAAATAAAATAATGATAATTATACTAATAAATCAAATTTCAAAATACACGCATAAGCTTCAATTGTCAAGCAAAGAATGAAAGATATAAGCTTAACATAAACTCTCAATCCACTATTTTATGACTCTGATACCATGTTATCATATTCTGACACCGGGGCTCTGTCCCTATCAGGGTTAAATGTGGTGCTTTGGCCTTGTCACAGGGATACATGTGGCTATAGTCTATGACCGTAGAGTATAAACTTTTGATAACACAAAGTTTTGATAATACAAATTCCTTATGACATGAAATTTTGATAGCATGAATTCCTGATAACATGAATGGCCGATGATATGTATTACTGAAAACATGGAATGCCGACATATATTATCATGAGACACAGATAACTTATACTATTACTAACATGAAATATAGATAGCATGAATGCCTGAAGACATGTATCACTGATAAAACAGAACACTGATGACATGAAAAAGATAACATGAAAAATGGATAACATGAATATTGATTATATGAAATTTGATAATATGAAGCCATAGCTAGTATGATGTGCACATGAAGCATTAAATATTGATATGTAAATATGTTGATTAAATAAATTTAAAAATTTAAATTGATTAATTCATGATTAGTTTTCTTATTGAGCATGATCTCATAAAACCTCTCATATTTTCTTTGGAGATTCAAAGAATTGAAGAGGGATCATGGGTAGATGCAGTACCTATCCGATCAGTTGATTAGTTTCTTTTGCTAGTTCTTCAATTCTTCGATTTTGCTAGTCCTTGATATGTAGTAAAATCTATTTGATCAAAGTCTTGAACTTGAGGTTTCTCTCATTTAATTGTTGAAACATAATTTTTTTATTTATTTATACTTGGACCATTGATTAGTTAAATTATGTATTTTAAGATGCCTTGCATATTTTTATGCGGCGGATTGTCATGATCCAGACTGATGCTAGGGTCTAGGGCATGATAGAATGGCTTTACAAACACCATACGGCATGACCTTTTTTCATCCGAGCCTATTTAAATTTTTTGCCCGATTCATATGACCGTGGAGAATTCCATTAAAGGATGGTTCAACACACAGGGGAGGGAAAGAGGTCATGCGCGTTAGCGGATTCAATTAGTAAAATTGTTAAAATTATTATTTGAATTTTAGGGTATAAATCAATAACTAAAATTGTTAGTTATAAAATACGTTACTAATCATTTGGAAAGGTTAGTTATACAATAAGCTATAGCCGCAGCCAACCTTTTGTCTTAGGTCTTAAGGTTTCTTTTTTTTATTTTTTATTGAGCATCATATATTTTTAAAGACGGTTAATGATCACTTGATAGAATCAGGATGGCCATCAATAATAACTAAAGCATACATTTTTTTAATTGAATATACAAATTTATAATTTTTTAATTGGGTATATCAACTAATATTTTTTTTTAATTAAGTATATAAAATATGAGCAAAAGAATTATAGAAAATAACCATTAACACTTTTTTTAACATGTAGGTATATGTGACAAAGCTAGATAGTTTTTGTGGAGTCATTCGACCTTTGAGAGATGACAATTTTTTTGTTGAGAAGTGTGCTAGTAACACATCAAAAAATTAACAATATACACACACTTGAAGTGCAATTTTCTTATTAATTTGTCTACTATTAGTTAGCAACTAGAAAGTCACGATTTTGCTGCTTAATCTTTTATGCATATAATTTTTTTATGCATAAACAGATAATAATATTTCTCTTTTATGTTATTGTCTATAGAATTTTATATATGAAAATTTTTAATTGATTGGTTTATTATACATTTCATGAGAAATGCTAGCTGGACTAAAATAAATATATTTAATTAAAAACTTTTATGTGTTTGTATACTCTATTGAAAAACAAATGACTAATTAAGCACCAAAGGTACCAAAGGCATGTTGACTTCGATGAGACAACTAGACAAGGATGAGAAGAAAATTTAATATATATACACATAAATCTTGCTTTAGATTCTCTCGTTGTAAGCTATACTTCCATGTAGGTCTTTTGTTCTATTTTTCTTTTTTGATTAAAAATTTTATAAATTCAAAATATTTTTAATTTAAAAATAATTTACTATTACCATTACATGTGAAGGCAAGATATAGATCTCATGCCTAAAAAAAAATTGCCCTCAATTTTTTAGAAAAAATGATATAACAAATGGAGATCTAAATACTTTATTAAACCTTGTGAGATAGATTTCTTGTTTCTATACTAAATATAGATAATTTTAATAGCTTTATATAAATGTTTAAAATGTTCAGAATGAATGGTGGAAGGCTTTGAACCGGTGCCCTCCACCTCTTTCCTTTCCTCATCGTTCCTACTGTCATCACAACCTATGACAAAGGCACCCATCAAATTTGTACATCCAATGTCGTGCTCCCTCATGGCAGCGACCCCTTTGTTCAGACCTTCGAGTGAAGATATATCTAAGCTTGTCATGACCTCGCCTTCATGTTATCGTCCATCACCTGTGCATCCAACCTCTTCCCCCTTGTACCTATGCCAATGCATGGTCAAAGAAGCTATCATCGCCCTCACCTGCTTCCTCTGCAGCAAATTGTCAAACACCCAACAGAATTTGATTTAAGAGAATGTGGCAAACTTCATTAATCCATGATCCCAAACCTTCCATATCTCTCCTCTCGGAGTTGCATTAGATGATTAATTTTTAATCCTAGCAAACTTTATGATTGGTAAATAGGAATCTATTAGGTATTTGATTAGGAATAGAATAACAAGCTCAATTTGGATTTGCTCCCTAATATGTATAAAACATGAATTTCAATTTATGTAAGACACTTCGGATCCTATTCTCTATATAAGTATATATAACCCTAATATATTAGAAAGTAAGAATAAAGAGATGAAGTGTTTTGGAAAGGTACTCTACTTCTATTGGATGCATGTGGATTTAGGGTGTAAGAGAGAGTTCGGAGAGAAGACAAAGAAGAGTTAAGGATAGACTTTTGACTTATTTTAATATATATTTTTCTCTCTCCAATATTTTTTATTCTTCTACTATTATTACTTGTTTTATATTAGTGCTACTTGGATCTTGGGCTAGCGAATTTGATCTATATTGAAAGTATGTCATTCTACATAGTATCAAAACCATAGATTTTGAGATTGGTGGATTGTGTGTTCGTAACTTAGCATGAATGAAAAGTTTCCAATAATTCATGGTGTTCTAGTATAAGCATTTGGGCTCTTTTTTTTTTTTTTCTTTTTTTTATGATTTATTAAGTGAATCATCATAGCTAATGCTACTACTATCTCTCTTATTAAAATAAAAAAAAATAGCACTAATTAAGCTTCTTTCGGGTATATCATCACGTTGTAATAAGCAAACTAATGGATAAAACAAGTCAGGAAAATAATTCTTGAAGAGTCAAATTTTATTGGGCTAAGAATAGGAGTAACTTGTTGGCTCTACATATTTAATTCATGCGAAGTCAAAATCGGAATTAGTTTGTTTACTATTATTATTTGATTCATCTCATAGCTGCAATTAATTCAGATTTATAAATTTTTTTGAATTAAAAAAATTTAAAATTTGGTTATTTTTACAAATTTTATAATATGGATAAACTACATTATTAACTCTTGAATTTAAGGGGATATGTTACTTTAATTTCTAAACTTTAAAAGTTACGAAGAACGTAGCTTTAGATCCTAAAACATGGTTTTAATTTCAAATAGAATTAGAATTAAATCTCAATTTTATCCAGACCTATATTCATGAACCAAACGCTCCTCGGTTACTAATCTTTGTTGTGGGGTTACAACATTAGTAGACAGGATATATACGTCACGCTTACGTTGTCCGACTCTCGCCACCCCACGTATTTAAGCCTGGGTTATAGCCGGCAGCGTTGGCAGTGGTCCTGATGGTAGGAGACAGTGATGGGAATTTCTATTTGCACCGCCTCTCCACACCATCCTCATTTAAAAAAAAAAAAAATTTCTTAAACTACCCTCCCCTTTTCTCTCCACACCCCCACTCCCATGGCGTCGCCCCCATCTCCTTCCCTCCCTAGCAACGCCCTCCGGGCCCATCTCTTCTCCAGCACCGGCCCCTTCCCCCGAGGCCATCTCCCCTCCGTTTCCTCTCCGGCATGCCCCCTTCTCCGGGCTCGTCTCCTTTTCGGCACCGTCCCCTTCTCCTTTTCGGCACCGTCCCCCTCCCTCCCATCTGCTCTCTTCTAATGCCCCTCGGCTTCTCGTCACTTGCTCTCTCATGGCGCCCCTTCGGCTCTTCAGCACCAGCCCTTTTTGGCCCCCAGCGCCTTCTCCCTTCCAGCACCGTTCGGCCTTGACCGAATTCGGTCTTGTTTGGCCGACCGAAGGGCCTTTGTTCGGCCATAGCCCTTCGTTCGGCCATATTTGGCCGAACGAAGGCCCTCCATTCGGCCAAATAGGACCAAACTGAGGCCCTCCGTTCGGTCCTATTTGGCCGAACGATACTCAAAGGGCGGAGGGCGCTAGAGGCCGGTGCCAAAAAGCTGAGGAGGGGCGTCGGGAGAGAGTAGGTGCCGGAGAGTGGGGAGAAGGGTTCTGGGGAAAAGAGAGGAAATGGAGGAAGAGGGCGGTGTTGGGGAGGAGGAAGGGTGTGCATGGTACCGGAGAGGAGATGTTTAGGGGAGAGGGACGGGGGTGTGGAGAGAAAAAAGGAGGGTAGTTTAGATTTTTTTTATATTTAATATTGGGGGTGTACTAAGTAATTTAGGCGGTGCAAATAGAAATTCCCTACAGTGATCCGTCTTCTTTGCAAGCGATCAGAATTAGTGAAGTCGGGGACTTGGCACTGGTGAGGTGCCGACCTGGAATTCCAATGTATCATGACCCTGTAAGCGAGATCAGAAGGACTAAAAGAGTTGCTTCAAGGCTTGGAAAGCTGGGATCCGCATCAAGGAGGTTATTGTAATGAGAAGCCTCGTTGTCTAAGACGTTGACGTATGTCCAAGCTTCCCTTGCCAAAGAGCAGGAAAGGAAAAGATTGACAAAGTAGTGCACTAAACTTGAAAAGTTATGCTGGTTTAGAGGCTGACTGTAGTGCTATATTGCACCAAAGTTGTAACCTTGACAGGGCTGACTGATGTCATAACCCCCAAAAAAAAATGAGGAGTTGAATAGTTAAATTTAATTTTAACATTCACAGAGAACAGGGAGTATCTTAAGAGGCACTAAATGATAGCCAAAGAGCCATTCTTATATTGGATTTTGACTCTTAAAGAAGTATATCATATTCTCATATCTTATGCATGCTAGAGATAAGGTACGGAAGCTTTTAAGTCAATGTGTAAACATTTGATGTACGGAAGCTTTTAAGTCAATGTGGCCTCAGGATATGCCTTCTTCTTTTCCAAGGACCTACTCTTTCTTTGGAAGGAGGTCAGTGGGCGTCTGCCAGCTATCAGGAATAATATCTCATGGATGATTGGTAATGGAACTGGGGTGAATGTTGTTCATGACTTATGGCTTTCTGATCTTCCTTTTGAGAAGTGGCCTACTTTCATCAGTTCAGAGGTCACCAGTCAAATGAGAGTCTCTGATCTGATTTCCCAGGACCTTTGCTCTTGGTGCATTACTACGGTGATGCGGTTTTTTGGTGTGGAACTTGTCCGCCGGATTTTATCTATCCCTCTAGTTGATAGTAGGATTAAGGATACCAGATTATGGAGGAGATCTTGTTTTGCGAGGGCTCCGTCCAGGGATCTTTTGCCTATCTTTAGGCCTCAGTCTCTTGGATCGCGAGGAACCGCTTGGATCTGGAAGCTCCCAATCCACCCTCGGCTGCAACTCTTTCTCTGGAAGCTTGAGTGGAATTGTCTCCCTACCTGTTTCTTGCTTTCTGGTAGAGGTGTGGATATTCAGCCTATATGCCCATTGTGTGGACAGGCGGACGAAACTATTGATCATGCCATCTTTCAGTGTTTAAGAGCTAGACATATTGGAGGATTGTGGGTTATCAGATCTGTGAGGATGTTTCCAGTTCGCCGCGGTACTCTTTCCTCAGTGATATCAGAAGGAATAACCAGCTGCGGGGTACAGTCTGGGCTGCTACAGCTTACCAGATTTGGTTATCTCGCAATCAGATGGTCTTCACTGATGACTTCGTTCCCCCTCAGCGGACTGCTCGGATAGCTATATCCTTCTACTCTGCCTTCTCTCGTGCTGCTCATGATTTTGATATATCTGGTCACTGGGGTTCCCCTGCTACTTCGGTAGCGAACCGGCAGACGGTTTTTATTTCTTGGGAGCCCCCCCCCACCAGGGTATATCAAAATCAACTTTGATGGAGTGTTCGGGGAAGACTCGCTGGTTCTGCTTTTATTATTAGAGGTGCTGATGGTGGTATGTTGGCGGCTGGAGGTTTTGGTCTCCTTGATTCCTCTGTTCCTATGGCCGAGCTGTATGCGGCGTGGGCCGGGATTTCTTTTGCGGTTCGATCCCTTCATGCTCAGAGTCTCTTTATTGAGGGGGACTCTCTTACGGTCACTCGTTGGCTTCGACAGGAAGTAGTGATCTCCCTCCGACTAATCCTCTTCTTCTGGATATCTTGTCTCTTTTGAGGGGGGTCACCTTCTATCAGATTCGGCATGTCTATCGCGAGGCCAACTAGTAGCTGATTGGATTGCGGGTGTTGCGGCCCTTTTTTCTGGTTTTTGGATATGGAAACAGGGGGACTCCTGCCCCATTGTACTTAAACAGCTTTTATTTTCTGATATATCTGGGCTGACTCACGCTAGACTGGTGTGATCGCCCGTTTTCTCAAAAAAAAAAAAAAAAAAAACATTTGATGTACATATTTTCATATATTTAGGTTTATTTCAGGTTAGGTTCATAAGTCCCACTTGAAACGTTTCTATATATATACCTTGACTCGTGTGATCGATCTTATAATGTGTCTTCTGAGCTATGTAAAGAATATTTGAAGGGTCATATTAATCAACCATTCCGTGCAGGACCAGGAAATGAAGAAAATATTAGTCAATATCCACCTCAATATTTTAGATAGAGTTTGGGTCCTATTTTACTTCCACTGCTTCAACAAATTAAGGATATCATTTTTCCAAACGAGGCGATTTATAAATGCTATCTGTCAATATGCAAGGTCCACCGAAGGAAGGCAAGAGAGGAGAGGAGATTCAACTGATTTTAGTGAACGCTCCCCTCTTTTTAAGCTCTTACGTTGCCACCCACTTGGATCTCATGGTCAGGATACAAAGAGCCATTCTTTGGAATGCAACGCCATGCACTTCTCAATTAAAATTGTGTGTGTACTACAAGAAAGTGGAGTTTTTGTGGTGGCTAAATATTTTTGTCATTATATTTTCATTTATAATACCGTTAAAAATCCATTTCTTACGGTGACATTTGTTTTCGTCGTAATAAGTTATAATTTTAATAAAAAAATTATTTTTATATTTTATGTTATTACGATGAAAATGATATGTTATCGTAATAAATTTACTTATTACGGCGACATTTTTATTTCACCGTAATAAGTCTTAATTTTTTTTAATTCTGTTCATGTTATTACGACAAAAAAGATATGTCACCGTAATAAATCTTAATTTTATTTTTTAAAAATTTCTTTCATGTTATTACGGCAAAAAAGATATGTCACCATAAAATTTACTTATTACGGTGACATTTTTATTTCATCGTAATAAATTTTAATTTTTTTTATTTTTTTTTCATCTTATTATGGTAAAAAAATGTCACCGTAATAAATTTACTTATTACTGCGATATTTTTATTTCGTTGTAATAAGTTTTAATTTTATTTTTTTTAATTTCGCTATAATAGGAAGTTATTACGGCAAAATAATTCATCATAATAACTTTCAACCTATTATTTTTTAAAAAAATATAACATTGATATATTTTCACGTAATATGTTATTTATTACGATAAAATTATTTACGTCGTAATAAGTTATTACGACAACAACTTATTACAATGATTTGAGAAATATTTTCATAAACCTTTTATCATCGTAATAACTTATTACGATGTACCATAACAAATTATTTTTCTTATTGTATCGCGGAGGAAGAGCCCTGTATCCGCTACCCCCAGAAAGCAGCTGTGCCTAGAAATGTTCACAATGACCTCTGATTGTTGGTCCACTCCATTTGGATCACGAAAATAATTTTCAAATTCATCTCTTATGTAATCCATGTGAAGGATCTCCCCACCTTCATCATCGTGCAGACATTGGATTCTATTCCGAGGATGCTTAGTAATCGCATATTGATCGTAAAACTTCGTGCTGCAATCCCAACAAATGATGCACTGTATGCCAGACTTTGGTATCTGAACCATTTCTGGAGTTCGAGCAAAAGTCGTAATACTAAGGTATGTTCAAGGATCTTTGAGTTTGACCTCCATAGATGATTCGATCTTCATTGTTCTTATAAAATTCACCGACCTCCGTCTTATTCTAGGCTGTCTTTTTTTTTTTTTTTTTGTCACCAATTTTTTGATAACCCGTACATTAGAGACCCTTGTTGCACTAGATCGGGCATAAGAAATCCAGTTGTTTTCAAATCTCAATGGGTTGAGGCTTCATAAATTTAGCTCAATTTGCAGCAGCGAGGGGCAAATTAAGGTGATGTTTGATGGTAGAACCTAAGAACCACTTACCACTTCGGATTGAAGCCAAGTGAAGTCATCTCTACTATTACATCATGTGAACTATGATCTGGTTAATTTCAAATCAATGGATCCATTTGTTTACATCCAAAGATTTCCATTACATCAAAAATATAGGGCCAATCAAGATTTAGGGGTTCCTTTGTACATGATATTTAAGCCATATTTTGCTATTGTCATTTATGAGATAAAAGGAAATTACTCATGCAGATAACTACAAGCAAGAAGAGAATTATCAGAACAAGGAACCACTAAAAATAGATAGTTATTACCTCGCATATACTAATCTGCATCATTGAAAGAGAGAGAATGTTTAATTCTTTCCCAACATTAGACAAGCTTAGAGAAGATTGACTGTGATTCAGGAGAATTCCACATTCTAGGCCCCTGTCGATTTATCCTATTCCTTTCTTTTTTGGAGAATACTTGTTGGTATACATAATAATATTTCTATATAATCAATCTCCTCGCTATCATATCACTTACCTATGAGTTATTATTTTTGATCCCTTTGAAGCTTCTTTATTTGTGTTGTTCCTATTCTTACATCCAAACAACCAAACTGCTTGATGGATCCACTTGATACGTGCAAGCAACCCAATCCACAATAATTTGGTTTCTTAGAATTCATGTCAATAAGACCTAATAGGATAAAATGCCAAAAAAAGCCCTAAAATATCCCTCGCAAAATTCCTCGCAAAATCATCAAAAAATTCCCTGAAAAATCCCTCGAAAATTAATTTTGCGAGAAAATTTTTGAGGGATTTGTTTTTCATCAATGAGTTATTATAATATTTTTTGATGAAAAAAATCCCTCGAAAAATCCCTCGCAAAATTAATTTCTGAGGGATTTGGTTTTAATGATTTTGCGAGGGATATTTCTATAATAAATGGCTAATTTGTAAAAAAATTAATAAAACAATTCCTCGAAATATCCCTCAAAAATTAATTTTGTGAGGGATTTTCCAAGGGATTCTTTTCATAAAAAATATTATAATAACTTATTGATGAGAAACAAATCTCTCGGTAAATCCCTTGCAAAATTATTTTTCGAGAATTATTTTATCAATTTTTTTACAAATAAATCATTTATTATAGAATATCCATCGCAAAATTCCTCGCAAAATCATCAAAAAATCCCTCGAAAAATTATTTTTGCTAGGGAATTTCCGAGGGATTTTTTTTCATCAATGAGTTATTATAATATTTTTTGATGAAAAAAATCCCTTAAAAAATCTCTCGCAAAAATAATTTTCAAGGGATTTTTTGAGGAATTATTTTATCAATTTTTTAAGAAATAAATCATTTATTATAGAAAATCCCTTGCAAAATCTTTGCAAAATCATCAAAAAAAATCCCTTGAAAATCCCTCGAAAATTAATTTTGTGAGAAATTTTCAAGGGATTTATTTTTCATCAATTAGTTATTATAATATTTTTTGATGAAACAAACCCCTCAGAAAATTCCTTGCAAAATTAATTTTTGAGGAATTTTTCGAGGGATTGTTTTACTATTTTTTTTACAAATATCCCTCACAAAATCATCAAAAAAAATCCCTCAAAAAGCCCTCAGAAATTAATTTTGCGAGGAAATTTTCGAGGGATTTATTTTTCATCAATGAGTTATTATAATATTTTTTGATGAAAAAATCCCTCAAAAAATCACTCACAAAATTAATTTCCAAGGAATTTTTTGAGATATTTTATCAATTTTTTTACAAATAAACCATTTATTATAGAAATATCCTCGCAAAATCCCTCACAAAATCATTAAAAAAATCCCTCAGAAAATCCCTCAAAAATTAATTTTACGGAGGAATTTTTTTCATCAAAAAATATTATAATAACTCATTGATATAAAAAATTCCTCACAAAATTAATTTTTGGGGGATTTTTTGAGGAATTTTTTTAATCAATTTTTTTACAATAAGCCATTTATTATAGAAATATCCCTTGCAAAATCCTTCGCAAAATCATCGAAAAAAATCCCTCGAAAAGCCCTCAAAAATTAATTTTGCAAGGGATTTTTTCATGGATACTTTTCATCAAAAAATATTATAATAACTCATTGATGAAAAACAAATCCCTCAAAAATTTTCTCACAAAATTAAATTCCAAGGGATTTTTTAAGGAATTTTTTATCAATTTTTTTACAAATAAACCATTTATTATAGAAATATCCCTAGCAAAATCCCTCGTAAAATCATCAAAAAAATCCCTCAAAAAATCCCTTGAAAATTAATTTTGCAGAGGAATTTTTTCATCAAAAAATATTATAATAACTCATTGATATAAAAAAAAATCTCTTGAAAAATCCCTCGCAAAATTAATTTTTGAGGGATTTTTTGAGGGATTTTTTTATCAATTTTTTTTACAAATAAGCTATTTATTATAGAAATATTTCTCACAAAATCCCTCGCAAAATCCCTCGGAACTTAATTTTGCTAGGGAGTTTTCGACGAATTTTTTATCAAAAAATTTTTACAAGGAACCCATTTATGTTAGAAAATCCCTCGCAAAATTAATTTTGCGACGAAATTTGTGAGAAAATATTTTTTGTTAGAAAATTTTATAGTTATATTTTTTTATCGAAAAATCACTCGAAATTGCGAGGGATTTTTCCCTCAGTAAAATTCCTTGGTAAATCACACTTTTACCATGATCTCAAGTTATTAAAGGATTTGTAGTAGTGCTAGTGGATCGTTCGAAAAGAGTTTTACCATGATCTCAAGTTATTAAAGGATGCACTTCCAGAAGGCACTAGTTTATCATCTTTTTATTATGAAGCAAAGAAAGTTGTCAGTAAATTGGATCTTGGATATCAAAAGATTTATAGTTGTCCGAAAAACTGTATGTTATATTATGGTGAAAATGTAGATCGAGAGTCATGCAATGTATGTGAATCTTCATAATGGACAACTCATGAAGAAGATGAGGATGATATAATGAACAAAATAATACAATATGGAGTACAAAAAAAATCAGCAAAGATATTGTATTACTTTCCTTTTATTCCTCGATTGAAGAGGCTATATTCATCATCGAAAATAGCTTCATTAATAAGATGGCATGATGAAGGATGTACGAAGGATTGAATGTTGAGACATTCAGATAGTTTAGCATGAAAAACATTTAATACTACGCATTCTGATTTTGCCTTTGATATTCATAATGTTCGGTTGGGTTTAACTTCAGATAGATTAAATCCTTTTTGGACTATGAATTTTATATATAGTATCTGGTCAGTTGTTCTAATACCATACAATTTACTACCATGGTTGTGCATGAAACAATCCTCACTTAGCTTGTTAATGATTATTTCAGATGATAAGGATCTAGAAATAATATTAATATTTAATAGAGAAATTGAAACCGTTGCGAAAAAATGTTGATGTTATCAAAGACATCTTCCTTGAAGACCGAAAATCTCTAAGCCAATCCCCCTAACAACGGTTGCTTGTTTCCTTCCTACAACCTCACATTTGACCAAACCTTGTTTCGCGTTAACTCAACTAATAGGTGTCTCCTCTTTCTCTTTCAATTGTTCCACGAAGCTAATCCAGTACAAAGAACTATGTTGTTCTGATGATCCCACGCCGACGTATTCGCCAGAGGTTATTCGGCGGCAGATGGGCCAAAGATTAACGTTTCCTGCAAGTCTATGGTTGTGCCCGCGACTCCCGATCCTGCGATGGACAGCGATGACTATGCGGCGCTTTTGAAGGTTGGTTTCTTGCTGGACTGGAATGCGACGGATTGTGGAGACTGCAGAAGAAGCGGTGGTCATTGTGCGTACGATGACGACTGGAAAAGTTTCATGTACGTATCTGCCCTAATGGACCCCATCGGGGATATTGCCGTGAGTCCTCGCCTCACCTAAACTAAAGGATTTTTTATAGGGATCGTGGCAAGATAGATGTTTCTCTACAATTAATTCGTTGGTCCCTTGCTCGAGTTTTTCACCTAAACTAAAGTTCTATATTTTTTATTCTTTATTGTAAGCCTCTGGGCTTGTTGTTGCAGGATCATGTATCTTTACTTATATTGTATGCAAACAAGCTTCTGTTTTATCAATGCGCAGATTCTTGATGCTTCTAACAAAATATTGGAAAGAATTGTCTCCACTTCTGTTTTATCAATGCGCAGATTGAAATAATTTTTTTCTAATACTTATTAGCGTTGAAAAAGATTTTTTTTTTTTTTTTAAGCATCGCCCTTCTCAGAATTATTGTAGATGACTCGGTTCTTTCACAGCCTTGTGCCTTCTCTTTCCAGGCTATTTCATATCATGTATTTCATGCCATGCCATAATTGTGGAGATGGGAAAAAAAAATAAAAAGCAACTTTGTAGTTACCAAGGCTAACTTGTAATGTGTTGGAAGAAACCAGACCATTCACATATATGCATCACATGTATGATTTATATATGCATAGAATTAATTAATATGAGGAGCACATTCACGGTGCACTTTTTCTTCGATGGAGACGTGCACCTACCCTCATTGACTTGGACCAGGACCGTCCGACGCATCCTTTGCAAGGAAAGGCACCGGGAGGAGGATAGCTCAAGCCATCTTCCTTGTTTGCTGGATCTGACGGAGAGAAAATCTGAGGCGGTGCCATGGCGAGCGCTTTACTATCTTCTATCGCATCAAAAACCAGCCAAGTATTGGGCTTTGTTCGGAGATGGGCAACATCACCGTCCTCATCATCGGATCCACGCAGCAGTATCTTGGAAGATCTTAAGAAGCTGGAGAGAACGCTGGCCAGGATCCTGGCGGTGCTCCATGATGCTGAGGAGAGAGAGATACGAGAGGAAGCCATCAAGCTCTGGCTCCGGGAGCTCAGGCAAGTAGCTCAAGATGCAGATGACGTGTTGGACGAGTACCACTATGAGGAATTGCAAGCCCAAGTGGAAGGCCGGACTTCCCGCAAGAGGAAGCATGTGGAGGGGGACCATGAGGAAGAGGTGAGTGGTTCTCTCTCGACAACAGTTTTGATTCCAGATGGCATGGGTGATAGAATCAGGAAGATTAGGGAGATGTTCTGTAAACCCCCGGTAATTTAATTATGGGAAGATAACTCTCGGTATTTAATTGGGGTCACTTGGCACCTAGTGTTATTATGACATTTAAATTCCCCGTATGACTTGGATTCCCGAGTCTATGCGTGTCTGATGGGTTTCCGAGTCCCTGGACTGAAGCATTGCGTAGGGATTATTTATATGATGGAGGGGGACTCCCTCCATCATCCTGGCGTCTGTTTCCATCAGGTTTACTTACATTGCATGTTTGAGTATTTGTGGAATGTTTAAGCATGCAAATCATTTATGTGCTTATTGATTGCTATGCTATGATTTGACTGTATAACGTGGCTTACTTATTGAGTGTAAGCTCATAAATATCTTACAATGTTTTTGTCAGAGCCACGAGATTGAAGATGGATGGTTGGGGTGATGGATCTTTATTAAATAAATCAAGACCATTATTTTGTTGTAACCCCAGTATTGCTTATGTGTAGGGCTTGATGCTCAAACTTTATTATTGTGGTGTGTAAGGGTTTGTAACCCAAAACTTTTAGTATTTGGCTTGGTTATATATAATTGTGTTATGTGTGAAAAATTTTGTGACGCCTTGCGTGCCCGGTACGCGGCGGGTTGTCATCCTAGCCCGATAATTGAGTCTGGGGCGTGACATGTTCGATGAGATTTCCTTCGACCGGAACGCCTCCGTTTGAGAGAGGAAGACGGAGAGAGACGGCCATCCGGAGCTACGTACCCAGTACCGAGCAGCCACATGGTGGATGAATCCAGAATTTATGGAAGGGAACATGACAAGGACGAGGTAATTAATCTGTTGCTATCTGAGAGTATGGAAAATGGTTTTCTGTCATTCCCATTGTGGGCAAGGGGGGACTGGGAAAAACCACCATCGCACAACTTGTTTACAATGATTCAAAGGTAAAAACATGTTTTAATCTAACTGGATGGGTTTGTGTATCTGATGATTTCAATGTCCCAAGGCTCACCAAGGACATCATTGAGTCTATCTCTTCAAGTGAAACAGCATGCCATGTTACACAATTGAGCAAGCTTCAGAATATCCTCAATGAAAAGGTGAAGGGGAAGAGAGTGTTGCTCGTGTTGGATGATGTATGGAACGAGCAACCAAGCCTCTGGGAGTACTTGATAAACCCCTTTGTTGGTGCCGAAACAGTAGTTAGAATTATCGTGACCTGTAGGAATGACTCAGTTGCTGAGATCGTGCAAACGGTGCGTCCTTGTCGTCCTAGCTACTTGTCCGAGGAGCAGTCTTGGTTATTATTTAAGCAGTATGCATTTGGTGCTGGAAACTCTGAAGAACAACCTAGCTTGGTGGATATTGGCAAGCAGATTGTGAAGAAGTGTTCTGGTTTACCATTGGCTTTGAAGACGATAGGAAGCCATCTGAGATGGACAAATGAGGATAGTTGGGTAGATGTCTTAGAAAGCGATCTATGGAAGGAAGACAAGAATGGCGAAATTATCGCAGCTCTCATATTGAGCTATAATCGTATGCCGATGCATCTAAAACCTTGCTTCATTTATTGCTCCATGTTTCCTAAGGATTATGAGTTTAAAAAAGATGTGTTGGTCAGATTGTGGATGGCACAAGGCTACATTACACCTCAAGGTAGAAGAAGGCCAGAAGACATTGGTGATGAATATTTTAATGACCTACAAAGAAGATCATTCTTTGATCCCTTTTATAATCGGCATAAGGAGCGTCATTTTTTTAAGATGCATGATATAATACATGATTTAGCAAAATCTATTGCAGGAAATGAGTGCTGTACGGTAGATGATGAGAAGCTAGGCGGTTTCCCTGAAGAAGTTAGCCATATATACCTCCAAAGTCGAGGGATGCTGCAATCACTGTCCTCATGTAACTCTAGGGGCCTAAGGTCCTTATTAGCATATACTTTTTATGGATATCTAGTACCACTAGATGATCAACTGCTTAGTAAACCAATGGTAAGATGTTTACGGACTCTATGTTTCTCTTGGGGATATAATTTCTCAGGTTCAATCGGTAACCTAAAACACCTACGCTACTTACATATCCGATCCTCATCTATTAAGAGGCTTCCTGAATCAGTATGTCTCCTCTATCACCTACAGACATTGATCCTTGAATGCGAGCATCTTTCAGAGTTACCAGACGGCCTAAATAAGCTTGTTAACCTACGATGCCTGCAATTGCTGAACTATTTTTATCCTGGAATGTGGCCGTACATTCCAGCTGGGGTCAAGAAACTAACAAATCTTCAAAGTTTGTGCGGAGAATTTAATGTGAGAGGAGGTGAGGGTCAGGGTGGGATAGCACTGAAGAACTTGGTAGAGCTCCAAGGAACTCTCCGCATCTCAGGGCTTAGGAACTTGGTCAAAATAGAGGATGCCAGGGATGCCAATCTTAAATCTAAGCATCGACTTGAGCAGTTGATTCTACAATGGCATGATTGTCTATGCTGTGGAAGGTACAAGCCTACATCTGGCAGTTAGTCAAGAAAACACTGAGGATGTCCCATCTGATGAAAAAATGGAGGAAGCCATTCTTGAGTACCTCCAACCTCCCACCAACCTCAAAAAGTTGCGTATAAAAGTTATTGTGGTTCCAAATTTCCAAAATGGATGGGTGATCCTTTCTCCTTGGCATCGCTTGAAGAGATCACCATAAACCATTGTGGCAACGTAAGGTGGCTTCCTCTGTACATTCATGATTCTCTTGGAAAATTGGATATGATCACACCAAAAGGACCACTTCCATCAATGCTTAGGAAGGTGCGTATTTCTGATTGCCGGCAACTCGCATCAATTAAAGGGCTGCATAATCTCCACTCACTTGAAGGACTGGATGTATGCAATTGTCCTCAACTCCAACTTATATCAGAGGAAGGATTGCCAATAAAGCTAAAACATCTGCAAATTGTGGGATGTCAACAGTTGGCATTATTATCGGGGCTGCAAAACCTTACTTCTCTCATAGATCTGAAAATTGGGGAATGTCAACAGTTGGCATTATTATCGGGGCTGCAAAACCTTACTTCTCTCAGAGATCTATGTATAAGAAGGTGTCCTAGGCTTCGGATCATGGCAGAAGACAAACTCTCATGTATGCCTAATGATGTGAAAATTGAGGACTGCCCCGAATTGATTGATTGGTGCCAAATACAAAAAATTAACTGCATTCAGGTACCCTCCATCCTAAATTTGACGTGCACTAATTAAGTTATTCAAAAATGTTCTCTGATTGCATTTTTTAAACTTTTACATGGAAGTGTAAACTCTAGTTTGCTAATGTGCCAGGTTAATGTTTCACCCGTCAAGCTGATATTATCAAACAACTGGGAGATCATAAAGGATGAGTTCACCTCCATTAGAACAGATGAAAAGCAACAGTTTAGATCGTGGGTTGTCCATAATTCTTGGAATTCCTTTGGGAATCAAAGATTCTTAATTGAAGAGTTGACAAGACAGACTTGCACGAGCTCCTCATTTGTTAAATGCCAAAACTTGGTTTCTGTGCCTGGCCTCACCCGGCAACAAAGATTGGTTATAAAGGACTGTCCTGATATCGAATTCCTATCAGATAGGCTGTACATACCAAGTGTTCGCTCCTTAATAATTGATAACTGTGAGAACTTAAGGATTTTACAGTTGCCGCAACACAACCGAGATTGGCTTAAGCAGCTACGGATTGTGAATTGCTCTAAGCTCACAATGGTGGAGGGGCTTTGCCTTTCCTCCCTGAAAACCTTGAGAATAAAAGGATGTCCTGACCTCCGGCTTTCACGAGATGATGCACCACGATTTGTTCCTCGATGCATCAAAATTGAAGGAGTGTTGCGAAACGAAATCTATTCTCCACATTTAGGTAACAATAATTGTTGAGTTACCTATCTACAATTTTGCTTCTTTAAGATATTTTGGTTATTTGCTGAATTAAAAATCGTATTGGCACCAACTGCTCTGATTCTTATCTGTCTTTGCAGAGGAAGTAGAGAATAGAGAAATAATTGATGATGGAAGACAATAATCACAGTCATGGCAACGATTTGACTTCAATGGAGTCTATAGGATCGAGCGACTCCGACCATTCTGTTTCACTCTGCTCCATCCATCACAGAACCGAGTCCTTCAAGGCCATGGTAGTTGGCATTCGCTATTGTAATGTATCAAACATGTCAGAGGTGTTGTATATTCTATATTTGATACTGCAATGGATGGCAACACCAATCCATTCCTGCCTGCACCCTGGGCTTCCTTCTGGTTGCAGCTCGTAGACCCTGGAATGTACCGATGTAAAGCAATTGGTATGGGTCAGCACGGGCCTACTGAATCTATATTTATTTATTTAACTAAGATAGAAATTTTAAGTATTTCTTATTTCCTTTTTACTTCAATGCAGAATTGAATGTGCACTGACATAGCGGACATGCACATACCATGCCGGCAGGGCAGGCATAATGGTTAATTCAACGTTAATCAAGTTTGATTGCTATCATCTTCCTTGTATAAATAATGTTTAAATACAAAATTAGTTTCCAATCTAACTTTTTTGCTTATTTATTTGCATTTTCGTAGCACCAAATCTTTTTAATCTTTTTTTTGGAAAGTGATCTTGGCATTAATTCTTAAATGATTTTGTCAGGTAGTACTTTGCCGAGCGATTGGTCTCACAAATAGTTGACACAATGTCGTTGCTTAGGCTAGAAGCATCTTTAGGTAAGCATTTTTCACTGTTGTGGTTGTGATTTGTTATAACACAACAAATTTGTTTTTCCATCATGACACATACAAGTGCATGCATGCACTTTGGTTCTTACATACTTATTCAAAGGTCATGAATTTTAAGCATTCTTTTGAACCCAAACAGGTCGATTTAAAAAGAGATGTCCAATGTAGATGGACAAGAGAAGAGAAATAGTTATAACCCTTCAGCCATTTCATAAGTGTAGTTTCAGTATGACCTTTCAATATGATGCAATAGGACCTAATGCATCAAGATTGCTACATAAGTCATGTAATAGGGCCTATATGGTCACAATATTTGATTATTCTGATATTAGACACATTCACTATAAAAAATAGATCATATTTGATTATTAGGGTCATAACCAAAATATGACTTGATGCTTCATGTCGTATACTACATGACAAAGATCCAATGCAAACAAGATGAGAATCTATTCAAGGAAAAAATATTGAAATGGATGAAAGCTAAATTGTAGAATAATAAGAATTATGTTTGCGCATGCGTGTATCAATCAATTCAAAAGCACTGTTAAAGAGTATTTGCTTAAACAATGTAGAGTTGCACGATAAATATTTGAGGATAGCATGGTAAGAAGAGGAGATGAGGGAAGGATCAACTACTAAATTTTCATACCACCAAGCACATCCTCAGATGGGATCACCCTTTACCATTTAGCAAGAGGTGAGGTATTTAATTTCAATTGGAGCCAGCCTTCAGGGATTGGAGTGGGTATATGGTAGAAAAGTGTGGAATAGTACCTCCTAGCCTCAAAAAAAATATTAATCTGTCATGCCATCTAAGCAAAATTAAATGGAAGGATCTAATGATGTAAAAGATAAAAATGAATGTTCAAGACGACATTCTAATCTTAATATCCCTCTACTGAGTAGCTCAATAGCCCTTCAATGTTTCTTTAGCTGATTTTTCTTTTTCCTTTTTCTTTTTGTGAAGCTTTTCTATTTGTTCTCTTATGACCAAAGGAGAATTTTGGTAGCTGCTTATTTTGAGTAGAAGCACATAACCAGAGATATACGGAGATAAGCACATAACTAGAGAGAGAACCAATGAAGGGGTCATACCTGTTGTTCTAATACTACAGCCTTACATTTCCTTTTGGCAGACAAGGAGCTTCCGGCAATGATGAGAGGCTATTGATATCAATCTTCAATTACCTCCTCTAGAATGGATTTGAAGGGATGAGTTTCTTGGTGCACTACCATGTGTTTCACGAGGAATGCTTGGCAGACTCCTTACAGTTCTGTTACTACATTAGTTGTGTTGGATATTTACATAAGTTCTAAAATTTTTAAGTCTAATCCCTGGGCCTCTGTATGTCCTCAAAAGATCTTCCAAATGTAAGTGCTCCACTTTACAATCTCTTATAGCGGTGTTTGTTGCCCATATAATGGCAGGCTTATGCCTCATGCTCCCTGTTACGCCCCAGACCCAAAAATTTGAACTAGGGTGATAACCCGCCGCATGCCAGGCATGCAAGGCGTCTTGAACTTATCACATAAATCAATATAAAGCAATTCCATATCCATGATTTGTTACAAACCAGAATTATCAGTCTTGGGCTATCTGCCCTACACACAAACAAATCTGAACTAAATCAAAATAATAAAACTAAGTCTTCTTAATAGAAACTCCTTCTATCTCAATTATCCATCTTCATTCCTGAGGCTCTGAAAAACATTATGAGAATTTTATGAGCTCACACTCAATAAGTAAGCCTAATATAATTTTAAAATTTTATTTATCAGGCTATCATTAGGTTCATGTCATCAGATCAATTAGTTTGAAACTTAATTCAATAACAATTACATTGTTTATACTATCATTATTTTTCTTTATGTGTCCCACGGCCCTACAATACACATCATGTGTAGCCCTCTTAAATATCCCCTAAGAGGAAGGGTCCTGGTACCAGTATCTGTCATCTGTCATGTGATAATCTGTCATGTAATAATGTGATAATCTATCATGTGAGAATCTGTCATGTGAAAATCTGTCATGTGATAATCTGTCATGTGAGAATCTGTCATGTGAGAATCTGTCATATGAGAACCGCGGCGACACATAAAGTTTTACTGTCATTATCATGATTACATATTATCATAGTAATAACATGATTTTGCCAAATTAACATAATTATATTTGACTGCAATTTCATAGTTCACAAATTAAATAATTAATAAAATTATAATACTTGACTTACTTACCACAGTACATGAATTTCACTTGATAACCCAGCTAATTGGACTCCTGGGAACCTATAGAATCATTTTTCATTATTAAATTTCTAAAATCTGAATTATAAAATAATTCTTAAACTCTACCCAAACCACTTCACGGGCCCAACTTTGGGCTTGAATATCTCTCAATGTATACACCCAAATAGGGAAATAAAATTATTCCCAGAAACTAGAATCAATCCTGATTCGGGCCATATATTTATTTTGCCATTCTCGGCCCGATACAGGGCCCAAAATGCTGCTCAAACTGGGCTCAGAGACGGCCCAACAAGGCCCAAAACTCGAACGGCCCAACGGCCCATTAATCCTCTATTAACCCAGCTCCTCTGTTTCAAAAGAAACAGAGGAGCCGGAAAACGTGCTGACGGCCAGGGCCGCCGCCGGCCAAATTGGAGGCGGTCCGACCGCCGTTGGCCGGACCTTGGCCGACCGCCGTCGCGGCCAGCCTCCCCCAACCTCTCTCTCTCATCAATTTATCAATTTGAATCTTTCTTCTCTCTCTAATCGTTCGCGTGCCTTCCACGGTGCCGGCGCCAATTCCAGCCAATTGGCGTCAGTCCGGCCGCCATTGGCCAGACCAAAGCCGGCCATTGCCGCAGCCGACCTCCCCTCACTCTCTCTCTCTCCAATTTCTCTTTTATTCTTCTCTTTCTTTCTCACTGTTTCCGCGCTTAAGGATTACGTCGGCGGCACGGCCGGCCACCATGGCCGGCCGGGCCTCCACCGGATGCATGCCCGGCGCCGGTGGAGGTCTCCGACCAAGGCCAGGCCCGGCGAGGCGGCGAGCACACCGCCGGGCCCGAACCAAGAGTCGGACCGCCGGTCGATTTCTCACTGTCACATCTCCCTCCCTCCTCCGCTCTCCTCTCTCTCTCATTATTCTCCGGCACCCCACCGGACGCCGCCCCCGGTGGCGGTGGGGTTGTCGGCCGGAGCTCAGGCCCGGCGAGGCGGCGGGCATGCCGCCGGGCCTGAACCATTGCTGGCGCACAGTGGAAGGGGAGGGAGCTGGGTTCTGTAACCCGGCTCCTCCCTCTTCTCCGTTGTTTTCCTTTTTTTTTTAACTTTCTCTCTCAATCCTCTCTCTCTCATGCATGGACAGGGGAGGCGCGCTGGGGAAGAAACGTCTGCACGAGGAGATGATGAGAAGGGGGCATCCACGTATGGTGGGAAGGAGGGTTCTGTTGACCCAATTGATGATTTTGATGATTAACAAAACTATTTGAGTATAACTAATGGAGGCTCTAATGATTTTGATTAAGTGTTTCAGATTATAAGTCTATTGAATGATCAAAATCAGGAGTTACATCGTGTTCTGGATCGAATCTAATGTCTAGGTAAGATTGCAGACATTAGAGTCGACTCCGAGAATCACAGAGCCGACTCCGGATCTGGCACGGAAGTTAGAGTCGACTCCGAGACTGTTAGAGCCGACTCTCACAGAAGAAACAGAACGTCGATTTTTCTGGCCCCGACCTAGAGTCGACTCCGGGTAAGTTAGAGTCGACTCCAGAAAAGTTTCTTGTCGACCCCAGAAAAGTCAGAGACGACTCCAGAAATAACGTTTTAAAGTGCTTCGAGTTAGAGCCGACTCCAGAAAAGTTAGAGTCGACTCCAACCCACCTGGAACGAAAAATCAAATTGCCAGATCAGCTCTAACGGTAATATTTCTATTTTACCTTATTTCTAACGGATATATTTTGTTACAAGGTACACTCCAACGGATAGTTTTCTTCCAAAAATGGCTTGAAAGAAATCTATAAAAAGGGAAGACTATCATTCAAAAAAAGAACGAGAAGAAGAAAAAAGAAAAACAGAGAAATTCAAATAGAAAAATCCCATTTCAAAAATCCAAAAAGAGAGAGCCTGAATCTCAAGAGGAAAACCTTCTAGCTCAAATCCACTCCACTCCAAAAAGCTCAAGAGGAATCCAAGGCATTCAAATCAAAGTTTTGGTGGATTTCCCAACTTGGAGAAAGAGGAA
Organism: Calamus simplicifolius; assembly: GCA_900491605.1. Classification (NCBI taxonomy): domain Eukaryota; kingdom Viridiplantae; phylum Streptophyta; class Magnoliopsida; order Arecales; family Arecaceae; genus Calamus; species Calamus simplicifolius. The sequence goes on along the minus strand of UESW01000177.1, from coordinate 29,247 downwards.
AGTTTCTTGCTTTTCAACCCTTCTCAACTGCTTCAACTGTGAAGAATCGGAGCTGAGGCTTGATTCAACCCAGCAAGGAGAAGAAAAGAAGAAAAGAAGAAAAGCTCAAAAGCCAACCAACTACAAATCAGGCTTTTCTAAACTTTATTCTTATATTTGATTATCTGCTCATTAAGGAGCTTTGTAATTGAAAAACAATATTTCTATTCTTTGTGTCTAGTTCAATCTGGGGGATTGAACTAGTGGAGGTAGTCTTACCTCGGTACAAGCTTGGTAAAGCTTGTGTTAGGGTTTTTGTGCTGGTGAGCCCTTGAAAAACCAGCTGGGTTCGTTGTGATCCCGGGAAAACAACAAGTTTGAGTTGTGAGCTTGTAAAACAACTCGGCTGTAATCAAGGAAGATTATAGTGTGGACCCAAGTGAATCTTGGGAGTGGACGTAGGTGTTGGATACACCGAACCACTATAAAATCTTTGTGTTTGCCGTGCTTTCATTGACTCTTCTCTATCTCTGTTTATTCACTGCACTTGTATTTACATTGCTATTGCCTTCATTCTTCTTAAGCAAACATTTTAAAAGGCTAATTTTTAAAGAACCCAATTCACCCCCCTCTTGGGTTGTCATCTGGGCCAACAATTGGTATCAGAGCAGTGCTCATTAGATTTTGATCACACGATCAAGAGCTAAAGATCCAAATGGCAACACAAGTTGGATCATTTGCTGAAGGTCATTCTACGAATAGACCTCCTTTGTTTAATGGAACAAATTATTCACTTATTGGAAAGCAGAATGAGGATATTCATTCAAGCTTCTGATTATGATTTATGGGGAATCATAATTAATGGACCTAGTACACCCCACTGTTATTGATGGCATATTGTTCCTAAGCCCGAAAGGGATGGAATGATAATGATAGAAATGGCACATTAAATGCAAAAGCCATGAATGTTCTTTATTGTTCTCTTGATGCAAATGAGTTTAATCGTATATCTACATGCATTCTGCTAAAGAGATTTGGGATAGACTTGAAGTTACCCATGAGGGTACTAACCAAGTCAAAGAATCCAAAATTAATATGCTTGTTCATAAGTATGAACTATTTAAAATGGATTCATCTGAAAATTCATGCATGTTACACTAGATTTACGATATTGTAATGGTTTAAAAAGTTTGGGTAAGTCTTATGCTCAGAACTTGTTCGAAAAATTCTTAGGTCATTACCAAGATCATGGGAAGCAAAAATGACAGCAATCCAAGAAGCAAAGGACCTCAACACTTTACCCTTAGAGGAGCTTCTAGGATCTCTTATGACCCATGAGCTGACTATGAGGCAGCATGTAGAGGAGGACACAAAGAAAAGAAAGTGATTGCCCTCAAAGCTGCAAAAGAAGAAGAGAGCAGCAGCGATGATGATGATGATGATGAAGTTTCTAATCTTTTTTCCTCGTAAATAACTTTTACCTTTAACCCCTAACGTACTCCTAGGTTAAGTATTTGGGAATAAAAGGGAGAAAAATTATCCTTAGGAAAGAAAAAAGAAAAAAGAAACTCCATGCTAAATATTCTCTAAAGGAGGTGAAAACATCAAGGATTAACTTTTTACCCTTCTGATCTTATGCTAACATACCCTAAGAAGAAGAGGAGGAGGTGGTTATAAATGTTTGGTAGGGATTCACCGCACATTATCCATCTCATCATATATAAGTCTCATAAATATATTATAATAATTTATGTTTCAAATTATATCAAAGCCATCAAAAATATAATAAAGGCAAATTTTATAATTCTTTTGGCTGTATGTGGGTGGTGCTATAAATAAAGGGAAGTCCAAGGGCCTTAGGGCTTGGGTAAAAGGGCTAAAGGCATTAAATGAGGCTCTTGAACAGGTTAGGTTTCAAAAAAGTATAAAAATGTATCATAGCTGAATCCTATAATAAAACAACATCCTCAGCCATATATAGCAAAGCCCACCAGTCGATGAGGGAAAAAGTTACGATTTTAAAGGAGAACTAGTTCATTAGCGTGCTGCCATGTGCTAATTAGAACATGACCATATTAGATATATGTTTTTGATAAGTTTGCAGCATGAATGATTGAATGCAGTGATCTACCATGCTAAAAGGTTAGAGAGAATTAAAATGTTGCCTATGTGAATACATCTGGTTATTGGATGGTTAAATGGCCCATTTGTGTTGATCTCAAAGGAGATACCTTTTTTTAGAGGACTCAAAAGGCTCATGTGGTACACTGGATTAAAAAGGGGCAGGATTATTTTCATTCTTTTTTGTATTTGTTATGTAAGAATATGACAAAAATTCCTCTCATGGGATTGCTAACCCTTTTGACAAAGGATAATTTATCCCATCAAAAGAGTCATTCTTATTTGGCTAAACTATAGAATTAACCCCTATAATTAGGGGGTTATGTCACTTTAGTCCTTAAACTTTAAAAAGTTATAAAAATAATCCTGAACTTTCTGTTTTGTATCATTTTGATCCCTACCGTTAACTAGAGGAGACGTCGTTCATTTTTATCCTATGTGGCAGCATACATAGCACATGGCATCCAAATGGTAAAAATAAATTTAAAATCTATCATAATTAACCCATTAATCCGTTATTTAACCCATTATTTAATAATTTAAAAAATAAAAATAATCTCTCCCGCCCTGATTTGCCCTAACTTGTGAGTGCTCACATACCCGTTGCACTCCCTCCTAAGGCAATTCAGGATGGAAGGAAATTGTTTTTATTATTTTTATATTTTTAAATTATTAAATAATAGTTTAACTGGTTAGTTATGGATTTTAAATTTATTTTTGTCATTTGGATGCCACGTGTGCTGCTATGTATGCTGCCACATAGGATAAAAATGAACGACGTCTCCTCTAGTTAACGGTAGGGATCAAAGTGATACAAAATAGAAAGTTCAGGATTATTTTTATAACTTTTTAAAGTTTAAGGACTAAAGTGACATAACCCCCTAAATATAGGGGTTAATTCTATAGTTTAGCCTTCTTATTTTATTATATCCAGCTAATTTTTTTCCTCTTTTGCCCTTATCCTCAATAACCAATGATGTTCAACCACTATTTCTAAATAAGTGTCGAACTAGAAGAATATATGTATAGTCCTGTCTAAAGACAGGATAGGATAGTTTTGTTCTATCCAATTTGTTATTTCGTAGGATAGGATACTTTTTGTCCTATACAGTTTGTTATTCTGTCCTACACCAAACATAAGATATTATAATTTTTATCTTCTTTTATCCTTCTTATTCTATCCTATATTGTGTACTAAATATAGTCAAAGAGTACCCAACAAATTAGACTTTCACCCATTTGAAATAGTTGAATTTCACAATTTTTGTTGAATTGATTTGCAATTCCATAAGTTGCTATATGTCTAGAAACATAACATATCATGAATTAAAATCCCAACTATTAAATCGTGAAATTGCTTCCTTTAATTACAAATGTCATCAATTTTGATAAGACGTGTAAATGAATCCATAGAATGAAGGAAATAAAATTTGTGGACAAAATTATCTCATCAAAAGTCAATAGTTTTTAACCAAAAATAACATTGTTTATGATATCATCATCTCATCATGATAAGTCATATTACATTAAAAAAAATTCTACTATATAGTTTATACTCCATTAATTTAATATATTTACACTATTATGACATATTATGATATTATAATATTATGATAAATTATATAATATAATAATAATATTATATTAATATATAATATTAATATTGTTCAATATAATATCAAATAGTAAAAAATATAATAACATATTAAATAATATTATAATACATAATTATATTATAATATGTATTAAACAATATTATATTATAATAATAATATTAAATATTAAATAATAATATAATGATTTGTATTATAAAATTAGTAACATATCATTATTTTAATAATAAAAATAAAAATATTCATTATATTATTGATTAAAGATTTTTAGAAATAGAACATTGGATATTATTTTTATTTTTTCTAAAATTTTAATTTTACAATTCTGTATATTGAATTGGTAGGTCATAAGATTTCTTTAAATGAATTTCACTGTAACATTTATGTCCATTGCATTCCATGATGGCTTGTGTATGAAACGGAGCGTACCCAATGAATTAGGCTTTAGCCTAGTAAGTTCATTAAGTAAGTCATCATGGTTTTACTAATAGCTCAAACTGGTTAAGCTCTTCTACCCAAGACACACAAGCAGAATAATAAAGCACTTACTGCACAAAAAAAGATGGACGCCCAAGTTCCTCGGGCTCAATTTACTTTACAAATATAGATACGGTTGCAGCTTTGTTAGATTGAAGATACTTCAGAAACCTGAATGGGGAAGCAGATAACAGTAACCTTGCTTGACCTTAAATAAAAAGAAAAAAAGGCCTCTAGAAGGAATATGGCCTCTGAAGATGGAAGTATACGTGGACAGAGTGCAATTTCAATATTAGATTTATTAATCTGGATGGCAAGTACATATGCAAGAAGAAACTTGAACCAGGTAACCAGGCTAGTTAATGTCTGCAAAACAAATTCCAGCTCAAGGAAGGAAGTGTGATTCCATTCTCCAGTTTGATCAAGAAGCTGCATTTCCTCCATTTATCAGCACCAGCAGTATACATTGATTCCTCCATGAGACACTTCTTCCACATATTTCTCTTGGCAATCTAATAGTACTACACATCAATTATATATATCCAAGTAAGTTAAATTTCTTTATTTCCTTAAAAAAGTAGACTTGATTATGTTTATGAGAATTTGTACCTGTTAAGTAAACCAATGCACAAGAAAGAATGGTATGACATAACATACCCCATTAATCTTATGCAGGAACATAGATGATATGAAGCATCACCATCATTGCTTTTTACATTTTTTTTTACAATTATATATAACTATAATTCTGATCTGTTAAATTTTGTCAGTTTCTGGTGCATTCAAAATTCTCAATTTAAAAGCATGTCAAAGAAGCAAAGGATCCAAGATGCTCACAAGCCAACAGCAAAGCAACATAGACTAGAGAGTCATACACAGCCATCCAGAACATCAAACAAAAACTTAGTAGGATCTTTTAAAATTTACAAAGGAAAGGCACAAAATTCACATTGATACGACTTATAGTCACACAGCCTTCTGTAAATTAGGACATCCATATAACTCGGAGCATCCAGTGCAAAACATGGATTCACTGGTGTACGAGAGAGACTGAAAAGAGAAGTCTATGTTATTTGGAAGATTCATGAATGCAGACCATTTATAGATCACTAATTCTAATAGGTTCAAATTCTCCAATAATGACGACAAATTAGAAGAATGCCTCTAGGAACAATTTGCTAACAGCTGAAGTCCCACACATGAATATGTTAAGCTTGCAGAGGCATTTGATTATTTTACGAGAAAAGGTATCAGGGAACGACATCCAAGCTACTTCCTTCTAGTCTAAGCAGAGGTCAAGAACTCAAGAGCTGCAGCCAGTTATCAAGCATGTTCTTATTCCTTTCCTGCACGCCAGTAGCAGCAAACAACTAATAAGAATGGTAGGTGTCTTTCTATTTACCTTAACTCAACTCAACTCATTTAAGCCTTTTCCCAACTATATGGGGTTGGCTACATGAATCCACTTCCTCCACTTTGCTCTATTCAGGACTAAGTTGACATTCAAATTATAAATAGTTATATCTTTTTTATTATTTTTATCCATATTAGTTTAGATCTATCTATTTCTATCCTTACCATGGATTGTTAAAAGATCACTCTTTTTAACTGGAGCATCTAAAGGTCATCATTGTATATGTCCAAACTATCATAATCAATTCTCTCATTTTATCTTCAATTGGGCTACTCCTATTATTTCTCTTATATGTTTATTTCTAATTCTATCTTTTAAAGTTTTTTCACATATCCATCTTAAATGCACATTTCTGTTACACTTAATTTATTCACACGCAGTATTGCCCAACACTCTGTTTCATATAGCATAGTTGGCCTAATAGCAGTTTTATAGAATTTTTGTTTCAATTTTAATGAGATGCATCAATCACACAATACTCTCGAAGTACTCCTCCACTTAATCCATCTTGCTTTAACTCTATGATTCACATCTTTACCCATTTCACCTTCTTGCTGAATAATTCATCCCAAATACTTAAATTTTTTACTTCTTAGTATCTTTTGGCTTACAATCTTCACTGTTTCTTCATTTGTATTTCTACTTTCACTAAATTTATATTCATATATTTAGTTTTAGTTCTACTAATCTTAAAACCTTTAAATTCTAAAGCCCCTCTCCAAATATCTAGCTTAGCATTCACTCCAGATTCAGTTTCATCAATCAACACTATATCATCTACAAATAACATACACCGAAGAATATCATTTTGAATATGTTTGGTTAATTCATTCATAACTAATGCAAAAAGATACAGACTTAAGGCAGATCCTTAATGTAAACCTATAGTAATTGAAAACTCTCTAGTTTTTTCTATTGTTATTTTAACAATAGTTATTTCTCTATCATATATATCTTTTATCAATTTTATGTACCTTTTGGTAACTTTTTTTTCTCTCTAAAACTCATCATATTATTTCTCTAAGTACTCTATCATATGCTTTCTCTAAATCAATGTAGACCATATGTAGACCTTTTTCCTTTTTCCTATACCTCTCCATCAATCTTTTTAATAAATAAATAGCTTCTATGGTTGATCTTTTGGGCATAAATCCAAATTGATTATTTGACACCACAGTTTTAGCTCTTATTTAATTTTTTATTACTCTCTCCCATAATTTTATTGTATGACTCATCAGCTTATCCCTCTATAATTTGCATAGTTTTGAATATCTCCCTTATTTTTGTATATAGATATTAATATACCTTTTCTTCAATCATCCAGCATTCTTTTAGTTGCTATAATCCTATTAAATAAATTGATTAACCATATGACTCTAATTTCTTCTAAGTCTTTCCAAACCTTAATAGGGATCGTCTCTGATCATAATGCCTTTGCATTTTTCATCCCTAGGCCATCCATAAATCCCATGACAAACATGTTTCTCCTTTCAGTAGCCACATCCCTCATACATCCTCTTTAACGAATGATTAAGAAAGAATATTTAACCAAAACGAGGAGTATGTGCATAAAATTTACTCCAAAATATCTTGATTAATGGAATCCTTACCATCCACCACTACAAAAAAATTAACTTTGCTTAGTATTTCTTTCGTAGGGAAAAATAAAAAAATCGTAGGGGAAGCCTTTCCTTGCAATTTTTGCTATCACAAAAGTTAAAAAGGATCATAGGCAAAAGTGCATCGGAAAAGCCTTTGCCTACGACTTTCATAAAACCGTAGGCAAAGAATAGAACTTTTTCCTACGATTTTTTTTCATAGGTAAAGTTTATATTTCATAGGAAAAGAGTGACTAGAATTTAAAATTAAAATTTAAAATTTAAAAACTTTTGCCTACAAAAATAAAAAATCGTAGAGAAAAGTTCTTCTCTTTTCTTACGTGAAATGCCAAAATCATAAAAAAAAAAATTTAAGAAAAATTTTTTAATCCACATCTTTTCCTATAAAATTTCTTAAAATCATAGGGAAAAGTACTAAGGTATTTTTTAAAAAAAGTCTTTACCTACCAGAAAAGGAAAGCCATAGGAAAAAGTGATTAAATTATTTTTAACTATTTTTACCTACAAAAATAAATTAAATAAAAAAATAAATTTTTCTTATTTTTTCCTATGAAATATGTCTAAAATAATAGAAAAAAGTCCATTTGAAATTAAATAATATTAAGCTTTGCCTACGAGAAATACAAAATGTAGAAAAAATTTTGTTTAGATTTTTTCCTATGAAATAAGTCTAAAATCATAGGAAAAGATTTAAAAATCATAGGAAAAGATCTTTATTCTATTTTAAATTATTTAAGATTTTAAAATTATTTTCATTTTAATTTTTTTACTATTTTGCATATTTTATTTAAATAGAATATAATTTATTTGTTTCATTTTTTAATATTAAAAATCATATCAATAAAAATAATATAATTCTTTACATACAATATCCATTACATATACAAAATTTTTAGTAATAAAAGATAAATATCAAAATAACTAATAAATAAAGTCAGTAGTCTATATCAATTACAATATCCATAACTAACATAAAATATACTACTATGAAGATGGAGGCGGATATTTAATGCATTGTTTTTGAAGCCATGGCCTTAGGCATTCGTTAAGATCCACATCTCTGCCATCACCAATATCCAGCCTGCACAGATAATATCATTAGGTTCAAACCATTCCAGAAACATAGAATAAGTATAAACTGAAGTTGATTCTGGATCATATCACTTGATTTTGTACAAAAAAAAAAAAAAAATACAAAGTTATGTTTAAAAAAGGTATAGTCAATTGTACATTAGACAATCATACATAAAAAAAATTTAGTTGCTACAACCATGACCATACATATAGCATGTCCAATGAAATAAAAATCATGTCAAATTAATCACCATATGAAATCCATAGCGTATCATAATTTGATCAAAAAACAATATCATAGACCATAAAAAAATGCAAATACCCAATTATATGTTAATTATCATCATTCCTCTTTTAAAAAAATAATTTAAATTAATTCATTTTGAGTACAGAAATGAATCTTTCCAAGTCAAAATCAATAGCCTGTATGCGGTAACTGAAATGCAATCCCCCACCCCAAAAAGGAATAAATAAATAAATAAAAATGCACATAAAGTAGAGGGTTCTATCGAGTACTTTGTGATATCAATTTAGGATGACATCCATAGACCATTTAGGATAATATTTTTTTCCAGGTCATGGATCACCGGGCCCTAAATATAATGCATGTCCATGTAAAAGCTCACTTCAATGCCATCGACTTGTCTTGGAAAATCATGCAACATGATTTCATCTAAACATGACTGGATCAAAATGATGGCCAAAGTAAAGAAATGTTCCAGAGTAAGAAAAGAAAATAAATAAAAAAGAAAAGGAGAGAAGTCCCGCTGGCTGTGGTGTAGTTTAGTGTATTCCTGTTTTTCCCTTGCTTTTATTATATTAGTTTTGAATGAAATTTGGTCCAACAAGAAATGAATGTTTATACTGTTCTAGCAGCATCATGATTTTCAGGAATCATTCTCAAACTTCTGTCAAAAAAATGGCAACACACCTTGACCTTACAATTTGTCAGTCAAGTTTCAACTACTCTGTAATCATTACAAGATTTGGATAAACGCTGAGAAGGGTTTCAGAGCTCACCAATAGAAAAAAGGCGGCCAGCATCGCTTTCACACCATACCTCATAATATAAGTGTAGGTTATGTCCATAACGATGTCTTGGATCAATCTACAACGCCAAAAGGAAAGAAACGATAAATATAACTACATTTCATATCTTCAATTTGAAATTGCATGTTTAGCGTGTCATGGAATTAATCGGGAAAGAAAAATATTTATGATCTAACAAAAAAAAAGTAGCAGAAAAAATCACAGATTAAGAAAAATAATGTGTATCCTAAATCAATAGGATAGACTTCTTGAAGATTAAAAGGAACAAGTAAAAATCATTATCAAATATATGGATGAAAACATTCCCACGCGGCCCAAAAAAGTTTCCAGTCTCCTTTCGTACGCGTAATTTACCACATCGAGCTTAAATATTTTCCGATATGGAAAACAAAAAACAAAAACGGAACCTCACCTGGCCCGAGGGCTCCACAGGAGAAGAAGCTGGCATGCTCTGCTCTCGAAGAATTTGGCCGCTTTCATGGGTTATGGAGAATATCCGCTTTCATTTTTTTTTTTTTTCGAACGCATCAACGATTCTCTTTCCTTAATCGTTCGTATTGGATCTGATTTTCTTTTTTTGGCGATTGTTTTCTCTATATATAAATACTCGAGGAGAAGGGAGATCGATCTCCACGTTTGGGAAGGAAGAGTTTCAATTTTTTTATTTTTTTGTGTTGAATTTGCTTAATCGCTGGAATTTCATTGGTTTTATAGGCAGATTGTGGATTAGGTTTTATATCATAGATTAGGATTTTAATACCTAAAAATAGTCCTATAGATAGATAAAAAATAAATTATATGCTTATAACTTAGCGTTGTTTGCTACCCATCAGCTTACTCGCAATTTTGTGGGGAGGGGGTAAAACGGAAAGTTTTGCCCCCCGTTTGTGAGGCAGCCGTGGTGGGGTGGGGCAGGGCCAAAAAATCGTTGTTTACCTCCTTGAGCTCTTCGGCCTGGGAAGCCTTATTCTTTGTTTTAATTTATAATCAATCTTTGTGCTGATCGGGATCAAAACAAGCTTGTTTTTGGGAGGGAGATCTTCGGTCTGGGAGCCAGGGTTTTGATTTGTGATCCCATTTCTAATCCTTCTCAGCTTCTGTACAAACGAGGGAAGAAAAGCCTTGGTTATTCCTTGTGATGACCGTTAGCCTGGGTCAAGTTCTAGCCTGGGCCTTGGTCCATGAACTCAGGCGTAACTTCTATTTTGGGCCATGCATTAGCCTCTAATAAATCTATTTTGACTATTATTTCGATTTATTGACATTGGGCATGAGTTTGCCTTGTCTATGGTATTGTTCCAGGTCATAACTCAAGCCGAGAGTTTGGGCCACTATTTCAACTATAATTTGACGCTTGGTGCTCTTAGTTCCATGCTACCAATGATGGAGAACATCTGTTTCAGCTTGCCATGATTTGAGCCTAGGCATGCTTCTACCTAGGCCATAAGCCTAGTTTGGGTTAGGGCCTGTTTGAGCTAAGGCCAATTCGAATCAAGGCCTATATTCTGGGGACACAACCTAGTTTAGACCATAACATGGCTTAATTAGAGTCCATTGTTTCAAAATTATGGCTGCCATAACATATATTGTGCATATTCTATGGTTTAGTTATGCATTGTTGTTTCCTATTACTTGAAATTTATGTATATATTCTCAAATTTTGTTTGATTGCAAATTATCTTTTGCTTATAAGAGTTTACATGTGACATGCTTTTTTTTGCTTGGTTTAGGATATACTCTTAATATATAGAACATGTGCATAAAATATTATTAATGTTTGTTAAATTCAAGACGTATGATTTGAATGCAATAAATGTTAGTTTGTGATTGGAGGAGATATATACGGATTAATTATATCATACGAGGAGGTCACATACATGCATCCGATTAAGTATGCTTATTGTAGGCAATATTGGATATTTTGTTTTGAAAGAATTTTACAAACTGATGTAGGTATTAGGCTGCCAAAGTGGCTCATCTTTTGAATCTTGTAGAATTTTTTCAGTATCTCTTTTATAAGATCATAGGCTTATAGTATACATTCACTTGTCCAAAAATGAGTTATTGTATGTTGTAATTTTAGGAAATAGATATGGAGCATTATGTTAAAGGGTGCACTAGCATTGTATTCTTTATCCAAAGGAAAATTTTTAATGATACACTAGGACTATCTAGATACATGCATATTATCATAAAGTATTGAGACTATTTTGTTGTTCATTACCTATATGTTGATATATATTGCATTCTTTATTTTAAATAAATTTCTTTAATATGAATAATAACTATAATCATAAGAGATGAAAAGAGGCTATGAAACTTGCCATGAGGATGGATGGCACTGACCCACCTCTAAATGAGAGCAAACTTCGTAAGCCCATTGATAAGAGCATTGCTATGAAAAAAAATGCTAAGTAGAAAAAGTCAAATCATTTAAGCCTACATGCATAAAAAAATATATTTTGAACATCTTACGAGTAGATTAATTGAAAACAACGATGTTAAAGTTTTTTTGGCAATTGTAGAACAAAGACAATAAGTACCTAATAAATCTGAGATTGAAAATTTTATAGGTTTATGGCTAATCATGCCCTCAATTCCTTTTTTGTTATGTTTAACCAGATCAAACTCTAAGATTTAATAATAATATTGAAGCTAAGGTTGGATTCATAGAGATTATTAGTTTAATTTTAAAGTTTGGTTTTCATCTTGTCTCATATAAACAAGGATATTATTTTAATATTAGAGATAGAAAATTGATTTGGTTTTGAATTTATAAATGGTTGAGAAACCCTTTTATTTAATGGTTTGTAGAAATTATCGACTTTCATAACAATATCCACTTGCTCTGATATAGAAAAATTGATATCTAAAAGACCCCTAATTAAAGAAAAGCCTTAAGTGTTGTGGCATAATAGTTCAGGTCACACTTCTAGAGAGAGCATTGGAAGATTTATAAATGATGATATTTTACTCTCTCCTTTTTTTAGATATAAAGACTTATGTCGATTGTTTTAGGGAATAGTCAACCAAATTTTTGAATAAGGGTGTAACTCAGTATTTATCTTCTTAGGATCATCTATGTTGATATTAGTGGACCTCTCAATTGCCCACTTTATATGGTAATAAATATTTTATCGATGACTTCTTTCCTTACAAATATCTCTATCAAATCAAAGAGAAATATAAAGCTCTTAAAAATTGAAGATCTTTCAAATTGATATTTAGAAATAATTAGGGAAAATCATCAAAGATTTGAGGTCTCATCATTATAGTGAGTATTATGGCAATATGATGTAATGAGGTAGTAAATAACATTATTTTCTAAATATACTATATTTAATAGTCTTGATTAGAATGGTAAGCTGAACGGCATAGTTGCACCCTTAGGACATAATAAGGAGGATGATATTTAGGTCTAATCTTCCTAAGTTTGTTTAGGATGAAGCCAATAAATTTAAGATTATTTTATATACGCTTAATGGAGTGTTTAACGAGTCTGCTTCTGAAACAACATTTGAGTCGTGGATAGAAAAGAAACATAACTTGAACCACATCATATTTTACGGTATTTTTGAGAGCAGACTGACCTTAAAACTATCCACTGTTATTTTATTAGGTATCCAGAACATTGCAACGAATGTAAACTTTATTGTTTTACATATGGTATTGAAATTTTGATAGCTAACTTTTAGAGCTTGATGTCACTCAACTGGAAAGCTATTAGTTTATTGATAAAAGTACTTAATACATATGTTGTGATTCCTTTGCCTTCAGTGTATTATGCTTTCTTCTATAAAGACAGTAGATCATGAATAATAGGATATTAAATCTAATGCTTCATTTTATTTCATTGGTTTCATAGGCAGGTTGTGGAATTTGGGGTTTGCCGAGAGGTGGGTGTTGTTTCTTGTATCTGGGATATATGTTCTTTATTCTTTTTCCCTCGAAAGTTGGTAGTTAAGTTGATTTATTTGTTAGGTTTTAATTAGTTTCTGGTAAGAGGTTTAGGCAACCGTTGGGCATGGGTACTTAATTTTTTTAAAATAAATATGGTTGGGTTTATTAGTTTTGGCATTTGGGGTTTAACGGGAGGTTTGTCCTACTACATAGTTTTTTTTCCTCTTTAATTTTATAAATTATCTTGGTGGCGGGTTTTATGTGCCTTTTCTTCTAATTTTACATTTGATGTTTCCAGCAACGGACCTTGAAACATTTTTTTTTTGGAGGGTTAAACTTGAAAAAGAAAGCTGAACTTTGTTTTGGATTATATATTATGAACTGTTTTTGGGGATTAGATGTATACCATGAACTATGTAGTAGAAAAAAAGGTTTTCAAAATTTTTGAAGGAGCCATCCCCGCTTTCTATGAAGATTTGCCACTGGATGTTTTCTTCATTGAAAAATTATTTTTAAATTTTTACATCATCGTTCTAATTATGGATAAGTTGGATGGTTTGTTGAGTTGTACTGATCCATGAATTTGGTTCAGCTTCCGATTATAATAATATATATATATATATATATTAATTGCACTTATATGCACTTATTTTTATGCCTTTATTTTTATCCTTTTTTCCATGTATTTTAGTTGATGAAATATCAAAGTGTTAAGGCCTGGCTTTCTGTTCCACAGGAAGTCCTGATTTTGGTCAAATTTATTTATTTATTTAAATCTGGATTTGGGTTTGTTCTTGAGGCCTTGAGTGTTCATATTTTTATTTTATTAGGAAATCCTTATTTTGGTTAAATTAAGATTTTTTATTTGGATTTGGGTTTGTTTTCGAGGTCTTTGGTATTCATTATTTTTGTTTTATGAGCCCTCTTTCTCAGCTTATTTATTGATGTCGTTGTAGATTGCACTAGTTTTTTATTATTAAAGCTTTCATTCACCGTTGTGGTAGTTCTGGTTTCCAAATTTGATTTCTAAGCCCTGATTGGATTGTATTGCTTGAGGTATATAATTAGATAATTCTATCATTTCAGAATTTCTGAAGTCACGCTTGTATTCCCCATTCTTTAATTCTATCTTGATTTGTTTTTTAATCCATGTGTGTTGATTTTGATATGTTTAAATTTTCCATTGTAAAAATAAATTAGTAATTTAGATGTTGTTCATATTTCCTTCTGTTTCAAGGATCTTATTTTATTGCCGGCGAAATGGGATGGATTTTTTGGCATTGGGGTCAAGTGTTTTCCATGTTTCAATTTTAGCAGGAAGATTTCCTTTTTTCTTTCTCTTTCCTATGGAAGTTTCATGTTTCCCTTATAGTACTTATACTTTTGTATCTTTTCACCTACCTTGAAGGTTAATGTGGTTTTTATAGTTGGACCTTGTCAACATTTTTTTTTATATTTTAACTGTTGAGGTTGTAATTATTTTACTGCATCAAACTATGAATGCTAATCAGTTCTCTTATTTTCAGGACCTTGGACGTAACGAGAGAGGGAATGGAATATGGTGGTTTTTGCCAAGTTCTCTAGGTAACAAATGAGAATAGTGTGTCATGCATGTGGTTAGAAAAGATACCTCTGGATAGGGGGCAGCACTGTAAAATTTGCCAACATCCCATCTGCCAAAGGTGTGGACAAAGGTGTTGTTCTTCTTCCCTGGATGGTGAATACCCAGTCCGGTTCTGGAGATCTTGTCTGGAGAAGTATGCCCAAGAATCTTTAACAGTGGATGGTTTGAGTCCTTGTGCCACTCCTCTAGTTAGCCTGGCACACTCTCCTTCGAGCTATGGGAATAGTTTTTCAAGCCTTGGTAACTGGCTCCTTTTCATCTCATTTATCTTTTGGTGTTGTTCGATTTACCTTCTTGCAAAGCATTTGGCACTTTTACCCCTTCCTAATTTTTTTTTTTTCAGGTGATTTCCCTGCTGATATGAGTTTACAAATCAGGTATGAAGTAATTTTGATCAGCATGTTGTCTGATGAAAATTACATTATGTAAGCATGATGACATGCATTTGGCCTAGTCATTGTTACATAGAAGAAATTCCATGCTTCTTAGAATGAGAGCTACTGATAATGACAAGATCAATCATTGCAGATCCAATAATTGTTCTTTTGTTTTTTTATTTGTTGAAACATGCAATGATGGTTGACACGTGGCCTTTATGAGTTTATCATGTAGCAGGGTTGATGAAGTTGATTCTATGGATACTGGTCATAAGCATCCAGACCTACGATTTATGGAGAACTTAAAATATCATGGAAATGGAAATTCATTTAAAGATTTAGATGTTCAGCCTTCTCAAGCTAAGGTCAATGTAGTTGGATCCAGAGATCCCATGTCAGCGCAAGTAGAACTTTCATCCACTATTTGCATCAGAAGAGCGGTCTTTGATGGTGATGGTATAAAATGGGCCCAACCAAGTTCTTTGAGCAATCTTAATGTAGAAAATGGGAGTGCTCTCAGGGATAAAGAAGAGCAGCAAAAGGCAATGTTCAAAGCAGTCAATTAATGGACAATTCAAAATACTTGTAAGCTGACTTTTGGCCTTGCTTGTTCTAGCGAAGAGGATGGTCAGAGTTGGCTTGACATTGTGGCATCACTATCATGGGAGGAAAAGAGGGGGGGAGGTGGTGGGGCAATGGATCCTGGGTCATATGTGAAAGTGAAATGTACTGCATTTGGTACTCACATCCAAAGGTACAGGCTGTAGTAGTTTGCAAGTGATGTGAAGTGATCGAAGGCTTAGTTTTCAAAAGAATGCTGCACATAAGCACATGCCCGCTAATTTCAAAATCCTAGACTGCTCCCCCTTCAGGGAGCCCTAGGGCATTCTGCGGTTGGTTTGTTATCATTTAATTCCAACCGTTGCATGAAAACATGACAGTCATGACTCTTCATGCCAAACAACTTGAGCTTATGCATGTTCACACACCTACCGATATTTGAAGCATAACCATCAGGAAATTTTAATCCTCTAATCCAGTTACATAAAACTTCTCATAGATTTTTGTCAAGAGTGTAACAGGCTTTAGGATAGGTCCCGTCAGCATTCCTTCTCAAATCACCTCTTCCGCAATACTGATTAAGTTCTTCTCTTGACTTTGCAGTGTCTTTGATTTTTCCCAGGATGTTTAGTACCGTATTAAATATGTTATCAAAGAAAATTTTTATCAATATGCATAACATCCAAGTTGTGCTGGATGAGATTTGTGCTCCAATACGGCAAATCCCAAAAAATGCTCCGCTTCTTCCAGTTATGTTCTTTACATATACGGCCATTTATTCTATCTGCATCTGGTTCCCAAGTATACCTCAACCCCAAATGCTCTATAGTATCAAATATATTTGTGCCAGACCTAACCAGTTCGGCGAATTTTGTGACTGCTTTGTTCTTCCGGAAGGTGATCAAGTTCCGCCTAAAAGGATGATTCGAAGGCAAGAACTTTCTATGATTATCAAACCATGACTGCTTACCACTCTTCTGCAATGTAAATGCATCTGAATCATACATGCAATGAGGGCATGCCAAACACCTAGAAGTGCTCCAACTGGACAACATTGCCTATGCCGAAAAGTCACTGATTGTCCACATCAAAACAGCTCTCATGATGAAATTTGTTTCATAGAAATGCCGTAGGCTATGACTCCTGTTTCCCACAACATTTTCCATTCGGCTACCAGCGGTTGTAAGATGACATCAATCTTATCTTTTGGATTTGATGGTCCTGGAACCAAAACTGTCAAAAATATTGCAGTATCTTTCATGCACTTCCATGGTGGAAGATTATATACAGTCAGTATTACAAGCCAACATGAATATTGTTGCCCCGCTTGACCAAACGGTTGGAAGCCATCGGTACAAAGACCTAATCTAACATTCCTTATTTCTTCTGCAAAATCAGGATGATTTTCATTGAAATGCTTCCAAGCTTTTGAATCTGATGGATGTCGCATTTCATCTTCTTTATATTCATGTTCTCTATGCCATCTCATATCAGCAGCTGTAGCCTCAGATCTGTATAATCTCTGGAGGCGTGGAGTAAGACGGAAGTAATGCATCCTCTTGTAAGGCACACTTTTCCTCCTACTTATACTAGCTCCCCCTTCACCGTTTTGTACCTCGATTGCCCGCAAATCTTACACCATCTCAGCTCTGAGTCTTCACCCCAATATATCATACAATTATTCAAGCAACAATCGATCTTATTAACTGGAAGCCCAAGGCCATGCAATAACTTCTTCATTGAGTAGAAACTGTCTGCTACAACATTATGATTTGACAAAACTTCCTTCATTAACCCAGCTACAGCATTGAATGCCTTTTCTGATAATCGATGTTCCGCCTTAATATTCAACAACCGAGCAGTCATAGACAATTGGGAATGACTCTCACAACCAGGAACAATTCTTGATTTGCAGAACATAACATATCATAAAATTGTTGTGCATCTGGATTTGGTTCTTCCATAAATGTATTCTGGTTGAATTCGTTACCCGATGCAATCATCACCATTTCTTCGTATGTGTTTAAATTCACAAATGGTTCATCAATGGGATTTGATACATCTTGGCTAGTGACAGCTGCAAACATTCCTCAGTTTTACCATGACAGTTCCAAACATCGTACCCAGGAACAAACCCCTTTTTACACAAGTGCACCTTCATAGTTTCAACATCTCTATAGGCTTTATTCTGACACTTGCGTAAGTTGCAGGGGCACCTGATCCTAGGCCCATCCATCCATTCGGGTTGACTACATGCAAATGCTATAAATTCTTTCAATCCATTCAGAAAATCTGGATTAAGCAACCCATCTTTTAACCATACATACATCCACGAGCGAGCCCCGCTCATTTTTGACCAAGTTATACGATTCCTGGTAAACCATTAAAGGAGACAACGGTATAATTTTGCATTAGTCATTGTAGTAATAGATTAATTCTTTTAGGCATCTAAGGTAAATAACATATATTGTGCCTCTTTAATTATACCAATAAATCAAGGCCGGGCCATGGCTACGATCCTTGACGTGCTATCCAAGACCGAGGCCCAAGACCGGGGTCAGTTCAATCATTAGACTTCACAAGTAAGCATGTGTCCTAAATGAATTCCACTTTCACTCCACTAGGACTTAGTAAGGCCCTATCCCATTCAAGATTATTTTATGTGATATGTTATTCTGCTAGAAATTATCATCGATTACGTTGAAATTTCGGCAACAATTCCCATATGTTCTCCTAAATGTGTGGCTTATATGCCACACTAGGAGAACGTAGGAGGATATACAAATTGCCAGCTCAACTAACGATGACGAATAGCAAACATATCGCAAAAAATAATCTCAAACTGTCCACTAGGACAATTTGAGACTTTGCAAGACTAAGTCTTACAAAGTCTCAAACGGGTCTAAAGGTTATAGTGCTGTGAGAAATAGTACGAAAAATCAAAGAACGAACTTGACATAGCATGTATGTCATATGCATTTACTTTAGATAAGTAAAAATGGATTCAACCTTGCCTAAACTAAATATAAATTCAATCTAATAACTCAAATCACATTCAATATAAATTCTTTTAGTACTTGATTCTGAGTTTACTATATCAAATTTAATATTCATGCATTAAATTTAGAACGTTCTAAATGAGCTATATCATTTTTCGTCCATGATATCGAATTTATTTTAATTGGTTGGTTTAGAATTTGAGGAATTATATCAAATTATGGTTTGCTATATCAAATTTCTTTCAATTGAATAACATGAATAATCTAAATTTTTTTTTTCTAATTTGCTAAGAAAATGATTGTGACAATATTTAAAAACTAAATATTTAAAATTTGCTAAGCTAAAATATAACAGGTAAAAAGAAATATAAAATCATTAAAAATTTAATCATCTAAACTATCAAAAACAAATAAATTGCATGATAAGCATTTTAATAATAATATATCATGAACATCATTTCAAGAAAAACAGATTTTAAATTATGCATTACAAGATTCTAGATTGCATGCAAATTGTTATAATATTTCATCTAAAATTGACTTCATAAACACCACCTCTTTTTTTTTAAATAACGGTGACCTGGCCACCGTGGCCAGGCCATCGCCGTGGCCTCAAGGGTGGGGAAAAACCCCACCCGACTTCCTTTTTTTTAACAAAAAGGGTGGCGTGGTAGGCCACCGCCGGCCACGGCGGCGGCCATGGCTGTCATCTCTGGCCACTGCCGAGCCATGGCCTGAGACGACGGCCACGGCCGCCACCGTGGTCGTGGCCTTGAGGGTGGGGGAAAAACCCCACCCCGACTTCCTTTTTTTTAAACGGTGGCCTGGCCACCGTGGCTAGGCCACCGCCGGCCACGGCAGAGGCCGTGGCCGTCGTCTCCGGCCATTGCCGTGCCGTGGCCCGAGACGATGGCCACGGCCGCCGCCATGGCCGTGGCCTCAGGGGTGGGGGAAAAACCCCACCCCGACTTACTTTTTTTTTATACGGTGGCCAGGCCACTGCCGGCCACGGCGGCAGCCGGGCCGGAACGCCGTGGGCGGAAACAGAAGGGCAGGGAGGGGGGGAGGGGCCGGGGGGGCTTACCTTGCGAACTCGAGGACGCCACCGAGGGGGGCGTCGCTGCCGGTAGGCTGCTTGCGCCGGGGGAGGGGGCGGAGGGAGCCGAAGGAGGGGACGGCGGCTAGGGTATAGGGAGAGGAAGAAGAAGAGGCCGTAGGGCGGGTCAGGCGCGACAGCATATATATTAGGGATTAGCGATGCAATTTTGCATCGCTAATCCTTCACTATTTTTTTTTAAAATATAATAAGGATTAGCGATGCAATTATGCATTGCTAATCCGTCGTTAACAAATTTTTTTTTACTGAGAATAATAGCGACACCAATAATTGCATCGCTATTTTGGCAGCAATATTCGGTGAGATATTTTTTTATTTTCTAGGAAAATGCGTTGCTAATGCGTCGTAATATTTTTATTTCATAATTAAATTTGATAAAAATTAATTTCTCTACAAATAATAGCGACGCAAGAAGTTACGTCGCAATGTTTTATTTTAATTTTTTTAAAAAATTTATTTTTTTAAAAAAATTACGACACAATACATGCGTCGCAACATTAAAAAAATTATTTTAATTTTTTAGTTTATTGCATCGCTAATGCATCACTATTTAAAATAATTAATTTTAATTTTAATTTGTGACGCAATTAACTGCATCACAATATTTTTATTTAATAATTAAATTTCATAAAAATTAAATTCTCTAAAAATAATTGCGACACAAAAAGTTACGTCGCAATGTTTTATTTTTAATTTTTTAATAAAATTTATTTTTTTAAAAAAAAAGTTGCGACGCAATTATTGCATTGCTAAGTTAAAAAATAATCTTTTTAAATTTTCTAGTTTATTGCATCGTTAATGCGTTGCTATTTAACATAATTAAATTTTTTAAAAAACTTGCGACATTTATTTGCATCGTAATATTTTTATTTTATAATTAAATTTGATAAAAATTAATTTTAATAAAAATAATAGCGATGCAAGAAGTTACGTCGCAATGTTTTATTTTTAATTTTTTATAAAATTTAATTTTTTTTAAAAAAACTTGCGACGCAATACATCCGTCACAATGTTAAAATTATTTTTTAAAAATTTTCTGGTTTATTGCATCGCTAATGCATCGCTATTAAAATAATTATTTTTTTAATTAATTTGCGATGCATTTAATCGCGTCGCAATATTTTAATTTATAATTAAATTTCATAAAAATTAAATTCTCTAAAAATTATTTAATTATTTTAATTTAAGAATTAAATTCCATCCGATCGGCGATGATCCGACGGTTGCGATCGATCCAAGACGTGATCCGATCGGCGACGATCGATCTCGGACCATTGCGATTGATCTGATCGGCGATGATCAGATGGTTGCGATCGATCCAAGCCCTAATCCCGATCGGTGACAATTGATCTCGGACCGTTGCAATCCATTCAATCGGCGACGATCGATCTCAGACCGTTGTGATCCATCCGATCGGTGACGATCTGACGGTTGCGATCGATCCAAGCCGTTATACCGATCGGCGAGGATCGATCTCGGACCATTGCGATCGATCCGATTGGCGATGATCCAACGGTTCGATCGATCCAAGCCCTGATCCCGATCGGCGACGATCGATCTTGGACCGTTGCGATCGATCCAATCGGCGATGATCCGACGGTTGCAATCGATCCAAGACGTGATCCCGATCGGTGATGATTGATATCAGACCGTTGCGCTCCATCCGATCGGTGGCGATCCGACGGTTGCGATCGATCCAAGCCCTGATCCCGATCAGCGATGATCGATCTTGGACTGTTGCGATCCATCCGATCGGCGATGATCCAACGGTTATGATCGATCCAAGCCGTGATCCAGATCAGCGAGGCTCGATCTCGGACCATTACGATCGATCCGATCAGCGACGATCCGACGGTTGCGATCGATCCAAGCCCTGATCCCGATCGGCGACGATCGATCTCGGACCGTTGCGATCCATCCGATCGGCGATGATCCGACGGTTGCGATCGATCCAAGCCGTCATCCCGATCGGCGAGGATCGATCTCGGACCATTGCGATCGATCCGATCGGCAACGATCCGACGGTTGCGATCGATCCAAGCCCTGATCCCGATCGGCGACGATCGATCTCGGACCGTTGCGATCCATCCGATCGACGACGATCCGACTGTTGCAATTGATCCAAGCCGTCATCCCTATCGGCAAAGATCGATCTCGGACCATTTTACTAAGATTTTAATATTTAATATATTTATTTATTTAAAATTTAAATATATTATATTAGTGTTAACCAGAATGGGGTGGATGATATCATTCTCGATTGTTTACCCATCTAGTAATTAAATGGATAATTTTTGAGAAATCTTCTACCGTCAAAACAATACCTAAACGGTGAAAAAAATTATGATCCCTAATTGCGTCACGTAAGAACAACTTAGTTATGGTATTCATTAATTATGTCATCCATCAATGAAATAAGCTTTATCGCATGCTGATTAGTTTAACAAAATTTTACATCATTTAAATTAGATAATACATGTTTGTTAATAAATAAATAAAAATAACGTGGTGCTGAATATTGATTTTTATTTTTTTTATCCTCCTGGTTCATGAACTGAATAGGTAAGCAACATTAATTGACTTTTCTATTCCGTTTCGTCTCAAAACGTGTGGCCTTCTTTGACTAGAGATGCGTGTGGATTTATTGTTGGTCCCTGGCGATCGTTCACACGTCGGCGTCTTTTTAGTCCCACATCGACCATTTACAAACATTGTTGTGCTTTGAATAAGGCAAGATTGGCTTCCTCAATTGCCGAGCTCGGTAACGTGAGCTTGTAACCCGAGTGGGGGCAATGGGTGGTTGGATGGTTTGCTACGCTCTTTGGGTCTGGGTGCTAAAGGTGTCTAATGTTGGCTCGCCCGGTTCCAAGTTAAGTAGTTACAGACGAGACTCGGGCGAAAGCCCGGATTTCTTCTGTCCTGAAGAGGGGGGAGCGCGCGAGGCTGGTTTCACAGAGCAGCGAATACCTCTCACTCTTAACGGTGGAAGGAAAACGGGCCAATGCACTTTGTACCCATTACGACCCACGAGCCTATCAATATTAGACAACCATCTTTTTTTTTTTATTTTTTTTTACAATTATATTTTCAAATGTAGAGTATTCTGATAAGGTAAAATATTTTTTTTAAAAAAACATTACGACATACTTTATTACGTCGCAATATTTTTATTTTATAATTATATTTTATAAAAATTAAATTTAAAATATTGTGACTCATTACTTACGTCGCTAAATTAAAAATTTAATTTTTTTTATTATCTAGTTTATTGATTCATGAATGCATCACTAATTACGTAGCTATTTCAAAATTTTCTTGTAGTGTAGGACTCTATTCTGAATTAGATTTGTAATACTCAAAATAGTTTCATATAGGATAAATAACTATATAACTATAACTATAACTATAACTATATATATATATATATATATATATATGCTTATAACTCGGAGTTATTTGGCATCCATTAGCTTTCTCGCGAGTTTATTTGGCGGCGCAAAAACTTGTCCGCCAAATAAACTCGTGGGAAAGTTTTGCCCGAGCATTTATGGGCACCCTTGGTGGGGTAGGACGGGGCTGGAAACCCTCGTTTGTGGGTTAAGGTTTAACGGGATATGCCTTGCATCATGCAAGGATCCTTCGGCTTTGTTGCTGCTTTATACAAATAAGGGAAGAAAACCCTTTTTTTTTTCTTCTGCTGTTCCCAATTCAATCGACGGTAACCAATGATGGCACACGTCGGCCTCCACCACGTAAATTTTTATAGCCGCTCTTTAAGGAGCCATCGCCATAGAATCCAGAATAGAAGTAAACTGACATGTCATCGGCCATTGCTTCAAATTACGATAGTCACGCCTATTAACCCGCTGGCTTGAAGCCTTGAACCATCCGTTTGAAATAATCAATTTTACATCCTAAAATTTGATGAGGTGCACATAAAACAATTAAATCATAAAATAAATATTAACATAATTTTAGTTTGTTTTAGATTAATGTTTTTTAATCTATAATTTGGTTTTATTTTGAAATTTTTAAAAATTTTAAAATTAATTTTAATTTTATTTTATTATATTGGCTTTCATTAATGAATGATTAAAGTGTCATTTAACCATATAAAATTAGCTATACAAATTAATCATAGAATTATCTAAAGTAAAGATAAGTAAATTAATAAATTAAATTGGAACAAAATTAAACTAAAACTTTTTGATACGGTTCGATTTGGTTGCGGTACTAGTTTTAAAAAAAAAAGTAATTTAAATTGATTTAACTCAAAAATATCCCTAAACCAATACCTTCGCTTCTATGCATGCATCCTAACAAACATACCATATCATTCTAGGATGATGTAAATAATCAAATATTTATCTCAATAAATATTTTTTATCAATACCGGTAGATGGCAGCAGCTGCTCTGTCGAGCGCGGCCCTCGGCACGGGCTTCGCCAAGCTTGTTAGTCCCATATCGGATAGATAGATAATATATTATATCCTTATAACTTAGCGTGTTTGCTACCGTCCGGCTTTCTTATGAGTTTGTTTATGGGGGTTAAAACTCGTGAGAAAGTTTTGCCCGGGTGGGGCGGATCGGGATCAAGACAAGCTTAGCTAGGGTTTTGATTTTGGATTCCATTTCTAATCCTTCTCGGCATTATTGCCCCAGGAACTCAGGCGTAACTTCTATTTTGGGCGATGCGTTAGCCTCTAATAAATCTATTTTGACTATTATTTGCATCTGGGCCATGAGCTTAGGTCAAAGGCATGCTTTGGGCAAGATTTGATTTATTGACATTGGGCATGAGTTTGCCTTGTCTATGGTATTGTTCCAGGTCATAACTCAAGCCGAGAGTTTGGGCCACTATTTCAACTATAATTTGATGCTTGGTGCTCTTAGTTCCATGCTACCGGGGTACTTAATTTTTTTTTTTTAAATATGGTTGGGTTTTATTAGTTTTGGCATTTGGGGTTTAACGGGAGGTTTGTCCTACTACATAGTTTTTTTTTTCCTCTTTAATTTTATAAATTATCTAGGTGGCGGGTTTTAGGTGCCTTTTCTTCTAATTTTACATTTGATGTTTCCAGCAACGGACCTTGAAACATTTTTTTTTGAGGTTTAAACTTGAAAAAGAAAAGTTAAACTTTGTTTTGGATTATATATTATGAACTTTTTTTTTGGGTTAGATGTATACCATGAACTATGTAGTAGAAAAAAGGTTTTCAAAATTTTTGAAGGAGCCATCCCCGCTTTCTATGAAGATTCGCCATTGGATGTTTTCTTCATTGAAAAATTATTTTTAAATTTTTGCATCATCGTTCTAATTCTGGATAAGTTGGATGGTTTGTTGAGTAGTACTGATGCATGAATTTGGTTCAGCTTCCGATAATAATAATTATATATATATTTTAATTGCACTTATATTGCGCTTGTTTTTTATGCCTTTATTTTTATCCTTTTTTCATGTATTTTAGTTGATGAAATATCAAAGTGTTAAGGCCTGGCTTTCTGTTCCACAGGAAGTCCTGATTTTGGTCAAATTTATTTATTTATTTATTTAAATCTGGATTTGGGTTTGTTCTCGAGGCCTTGAGTGTTCATTATTTTCATTTTATTAGGAAATCCTTATTTTGGTTAAATTAAGATTTTTTATTTGGATTTGGGTCTGTTCTCGAGGTCTTTAGTATTCATTATTTTTGTTTTATGAGCCCTCTTTCTCAGCTTATTTATTGACGTCGTTGTAGATTGCACTAGTTTTTTTTATTATTAAAGCTTTCATTCACCGTTTGTCGTAGTTCTGGTTTCCAAATTTGATTTTTAAGCCCTGATTGGATTGTATTGCTTGAGGTATATAATTAGATAATTCTATCATTTTAGAATTTCTGAAGTCATGCTTGTATTCTCCATTCTTTAATTCTATCTTGATTTGTTTTTTTAATCCATCTGTGTTGATTTTGATAAGTTTAAATTTCCTATTGTAAAAATAAATTAGTAATTTGGATGTTGTTCATATTTCCTTCTGTTTCAAGGATCTTATATTATTGCTGGCGAAATGGGATGGATTTTTTGGCATTGGGGTCAAGTGTTTTTCATGTTTTGATTTTAGCAGGAAAATTTCCTTTTGTCTTTCTCTTTCCTATGGAAGTTTTATGTTTCCCTTATGGTACTTAAAGTTTTGTATCTTTTCACCTACCTTGAAGGTTAATGTGGTTTTTATAGTTGGTCCTTGTCAACATTATTTTAATAGTTTAACTGTTGAGGTTGTAATTATTTTACTGCATCAAACTATGGATACTAATCAGTTCTCTTATTTTCAGGACCTTGGACGTAACGCGGAGAGGGAATGGAATATGATGTTTTTGCCAAGTTCTATGGGTAACATATGAGTATAGTGTGCCATGCATGTGGTTTAGAAAAGACATCTCCGAATGGGGGGCAGCACTGTAAAATTTGCCACCATCCCATCTGCCAAAAGTGTGAACAAAGGCATTGTTCTTCTTCCCTAGATGGTGAATACCCAGTCCGGTTTCTGGAGATCCTATCTGGAGAAGTATGCCCAAGAATCTTTAACAGTGGATGGTTTGAGTCCTTGTGCCACTCCTCTAGTTTGTCTAGCACAGTCTCCTTCGAGCTGTGGGAATGGTTTTTCAAGCCTTGGTAACCGGCTCCTTTTCATCTCATTTTATCTTTTTGGTGTTGTTTGATTTACCTTCTTGCAAAGCATTTGGCACTTTTACCCCTTCCTTTTTTTTTTTCAGGCGATTTCCTGCTGATATGAGTTCACAAATCAGGTTTGAAGTAATTTTGATCAGCATGTTGTCTGATGAAAATTACATTATGTAAGCATGATGACATGCATTTGGCCTAATCATTGTTATATAGAAGAAATTCCATGCTTCTTAGAATGAGAGCTACTGATAATGACAAGATCAATCATTGCAGATCCAATAATTGTGCTTTTGTTTTTTTATTTGTTGAAACATGCAATGATGGTTGACACGTGGCCTTTATGAGTTTATCATGTAGCAGGATTGATGAAGTTGATTCTATGGATACTGGTCAAAAGCATCCAGACCTACGATTTATGGAGAACTTAAAATATGATGGAAATGGAAATTCATTTAAAGATTTAGATGTTCAGCCTTCTCAAGCTAAGGCCAATGTAGTTGGATCCAGAGATCCCATGTCAGCTCCAGCAGAACTTTCATCCACTATATTTGCATCAGAAGAGCGGTCTTTGATGGTGATGGCGTAAATGGGCCCAACCAAGTTCTTTGAGCAGTCTTAATGTAGAAAATGGGAGTGCTCACAGGGATAAAGAAGAGCAGCAAAAGGCAATGTTCAAAGCAGTCAATTAATGGACAGTTCAAATACTTGTAAGCTGACTTTTGGCCTCTGAAGGCCTTGCTTGTTCTGGCGAAGAGGATGGTCTGAGTTGGCTTGACATTGTGGCATCACTATCATGGGAGGAAAAGAGGGGGGGGAGGTGGTGGGGCAATGGATTCTGGGTCATATGTGAAAGTGAAATGTATTGCATCTGGTACTCACATCCAAAGGTACAGGCTGTAGTAGTTTGCAAGTGATGTGAAGTGAACGAAGGCTTAGTTTTCAAAAAGAATGCTGCACATAAGCACATGCCCGCTAATTTTAAAAATCCTAGACTGCTCCTCCTTCAGGGAGCCCTAGGGCATTCTGTGTTTGGTTTGTTATCATTTAATTCAATGGAACAGGTAGGCCTAAGAAAGTTCTTTGGTGAATGTCTTGTTGATAGTGCCCAGTAATTCTCAGCTTTTCTCTCTTTTTTCTTTTGGCATCAGGAGAACGGCCGTTTGAAATCTCTAATTGAGATGATAGAAACATGCCATCCAAATGTAGTTATAGAAACTCTGATGTTTCACTTGGATGATTTCTGCAAGATGTTTTACTTAACCAGGTTATTTATTCTTATATCATTACTTGATAAAATTGTGTAAAAAATTATTCAATATGACTAGAGTTGACACTGATTAAATCAACATTATTGTGGTAGAAACACATTTGCTCGTCATGCGGTGAACCACCAGAGTCACACATATACAACACCGACCAGAATGGAAATCTTACTGTTCATGTCAGGGAACTTCCTCCACAGTCATGTCTGTCTGGCAAAGATGAAGGAAAGACTTTGATGTGGACCCAAGGTTTAAAATGTGAGCATGAAGGTGGAATCCCAAATCAACACGAAGGGTTGTAATGTCGACTGCAACACGTGGTCTCTCGTTGGGAAGTTCCTAGAGATCAGCTTTTCGAGCCACTCTGCAGTTAGTAGGTTATCTAAATGTGGACATTCACTGTGCAGGGACTGCCTTAGTTTTTTTGAGTATTGGCATAGTATTGAATCTTTATATTTTACAAATTTTTATTATTTCCATATTTTTGATCATCAAACTTGTTTACTCATGCTGATTGACTCTCAGATTAGGCTCCAAAGTTGCCATGTTCAGATATTCATCAGTTGAAATCTATACTACATGTAAGCCACCACCAGTCTTGGAATTCCATAATCCTCATGGACAAGAGTGCCATAAGAGAGAAGCACAAAATATACGTTATTATTATAGTTGTGTTTCTGTTGTCTATCCAGCATTGCTGCTTTTATAATATACAATAATTTTATTTATTTTTGCAAGTTGACTTTTAATTTGTCTGTTTAAGGTTCTTGCTAGAGCACATCTGTTTTTCTCCGAGGTTGCAAAATTGCTGCAGAAGTTGAAGCCTAAATATTCTAGCCAACTCAACTCAACTCAACTCATCTAAGCCTTTTCCCAACTCATCTAAATGTTCTAGCCCAATCATGAAAAAGTATTTGGATATAACAGGCTTATTTAAAGAAATTTCTGAAGTGGAAGAGATGCTGACTCAAGAAAAAACTGAGTTCGAGGTTGTTTATACTGCTTCTTAGAGAGTTGTTGGTTATGGAACATGATTTTTGTTTCCTAATTTGCTAAGAATTCTCAGTGATTTTCTTCATTACCATATCATGGTATTATTTTCCTAATTTACTCAAGAATTCACATTGATTTTATTAACACCATAATCATTTTTTGACCTTTTTTGCTGTTGACCAAGCAGACTTCCTTGCTAAAGCTATTAATCATAGTCAGCAGCTGGGAATAACTATGCATGAGGTTCTGGTTTAAATTGGTTAAACCAGGAGCTACTCCTTGAGAAATATGTTTGGGACCATCGTTTGCACCAGCTTCAGCATAAACAAGCCCAACAAGATAAGAATGGCAGTACCTGCAACATGTATGCTGAAAGGAAGCCACCAGAAAATGGTGAAAAGAT
>UESW01000176.1:0-64727 GCA_900491605.1 Calamus simplicifolius | reverse complement strand
CATTTAGTTTCAGAATTTATTAAGATTAAGAAATTTTATATCAGTGATAAATTGTATTTATTAGTTTACCTCAAAACTCAGAAAAATAAAACTCCATCGTGGCTGAAGATACGTGGCGCCAATCGTAGCACTGGGATCTGCAGCCTTGAAATACGGCGCTGATGTGGCTGGATACATGATGCGCTCATAATCTGTTAAAAAAAGGCTATTTATAAGTAATTGACTTAAAAAACATAAACATATATTTTAATTAGTATATACTTACAGCCCATGAGCATCAAGTTGAAGTACGGTGCGGCCGATGATGGAGAACTCTTGAGTTATGTGCCGATCGGCTGGATGGTAATACCAATGCAGGATCACCGCCGATGCTGGAGAGATCGAAGGCTGTGCATGTGTGAGATCCGAACTCTCCATCTCCAAAGCTCATGTGATCTGATGCAGCAGAGCTTCGTCCCTGCTCACTTCGTATGTCGTCGGTAGATCTACCTCTGCCCACATACTGAAATACTAAAGATTCAGTAATTAAATTACGATTATGATTGACTATGTAAAAATTTACCACTTATAAACATTCTGCTTAATTAATTATTGCATAAACATTCTACTTAAATTAATTATTGCATAAACATTCTACAAATTAAATAATAATACAACAAGACTTTATATCTAGCATTACAAATATTATTGCATAATCAAGACTAACAATCAGTCTATCCAAAGAGCTCCGACTAATGACATAAATTAATTAATTTATAACTAATCTAATAAAAAATTAGATTAGTGGTCATATTTTTTTTTATATTTGTCATCAAATTATTGAAAATATTTTTAATAACAAAAAAAATATATAGAATCTAAATTTTTAGTTAAATTTTTTTCATGATGTGAAAAAAAAAAAATTTTGAAGGGGCCGGGGGGTCGGGGAAACCCCCTAGCTGTTACTTTTTTTAAAAAAAAAAATTAAGTTGCCATGTTTTAAAAATATATTTATAATTTTTATATTTATCATCAAATTATTTGAAAATAATTTTAAAAATAAAAATATATAGAATCTATTTTTAGTTAATTTTTTTATGAGACTTATTTTTTTTTAATTGAAGGGCCGGGGGTGGGGGAAAAGCCCCCTAGCTGTTACTTTTTTTTATTTTTTTTGTCTGGCCACCGTGGTCGGAGAAGACAAACTGGAGGGGGTCCCCCCCTAACTTTTTTTTTTTTTTTTTCCGATGGCCTGGCCACCGTGACCAGGCCACGGCCGCCATGGCAAGCGACCGTGGCCGGAGGATAAACGAAAAGGAGGGGGTGGGGAAAACCCCCTCCCCTTTAATATTTTTTTTCGGTGGTTTGGCCACCGTGGCCAGGCCACTGCTGGCCACGGCAAGCAGCCGTGGCCGGAGAGGACGAACGGGAGGGGGGGTGGGGAAACCACCCCCCATTAATATTTTTTTTTCGGTGGCCTGGCCACCGTGGCCAGGCCACTGCCGGCCACGGACAACGGCCGTAGCTGGAGAAGACGGCTACGGCCGTGGCCGTAGAAGACGAAGGGGGGGTGGGGAAAACCTTCCCCAAACTGTCAATTTTTTTTGGGTCGTGCAGTTGGCTTTCCAGATCAGCACCTCTTCCAGAGAGCCCTTTATATTTTTTTCTAGGTTTTTTTTTCTGATGATTCAGAGATTCAAAGAAAAAGGTCGTATGTACGATTCATGGACCATAATCGATATATATATAACTTCATCATTATCTATAGTATTCTATTTTAGCCCATCATAAAAATAGAAATAATCCCTTAGATCTCTAAAAATTAAAGGCCCATACCCTATCAGATATATTAAAGTCCAAATCACTGAAACCTTAGTAGATCACTTTTAATTAAGCTTAATCATATTTGATAGTCCGTAATATATAATTATTTTATATATAAGATCAATATTAAATTAATAATCCTAACATGTTTATAATCTACCACTTAGTTCTAGGTAGCCATCTTTGACATATAAGACCAATATTGAATTCGTAATACATAATTATTTTACCTTCTTGACCATAATGCTTCTTCTTTACTCGGCTTGGTGAAAGGGGCTAGTCAAAGTAGGTGCCGCTGTAGAGGCTGAGGAACTCCCCATGATTAACTTGATAGGCAGAGGAGATAAGTTTCTACCATTAACTTTTTCTTGGTGACCTGTTATGGAGCAACCAGGTTGATCATATCTAAAAAAACAAACAAGTATGCTAGTTCAAGAAAGATAATCATTTAAAAGAAATGACAGGAGAAAAAAGAGTTGAAGAGTATCCTAGAAAGTCGGGCTAAGGCTAGCTCGGGTTAAAGCTACCTTAGCAAGTAGCTTGATGACCTTACGGGGTTAAGGTTTTTGGAAAGCTAAGCTACATCTCTCTTCTTCGGACTGACTGGTAGAAATCAATTGTGGTGCTTACTCAGTTGCCTACAAGCCATCCCAGGGTCCTTTCTTTTTTTTCTTTTTTTTTTTTTTTTTTTTTTTGGAGAAAAAAACGATCGCACCAGTCTAGCGTGAGTCAGCCCAGATATATCAAAATAAAAGCTATTTAAGTACAATGGGGCAGGAGTCCCCCTGTTTTCCATATCCAAAAACCAGAAAAAAGGGCGCAACACCCGCAATCCAATCAGCTACCATGTTGGCCTCGCGATAGACTTGCCGAATCTGATAGAAGGTGACCCCCCTCAAAAGAGACGAGATATCCAGAAGAAGAGGATTAGTCGGAGGGAGATCACTACCTTCCTGTCGAAGCCAACGAATGACCGTAAGAGAGTCCCCCTCAATAAAGAGACTCTGAGCATGAAGGGACCGAACCGCAAAAGAAATCCCGGCCCACGCCGCATACAGCTCGGCCATAGGAACAGAGGAATCAAGGAGACCAAAACCTCCTACCGCCAACATACCACCATCAGCACCTCTAATAATAAAAGCAGAACCAGCGAGTCTTCCCCGAACACTCCCATCAAAGTTGATTTTGATATACCCTGGGGGGGGCTCCCAAGAAATAAAAACCGTCTGCCGGTTCGCTACCGAAGTAGCAGGGGAACCCCAGTGTCCAGATATATCAAAATCATGAGCAGCACGAGAGAAGGCAGAGTAGAAGGATATAGCTATCCGAGCAGTCCGCTGAGGGGGAACGAAGTCATCAGTGAAGACCATCTGATTGCGAGATAACCAAATCTGGTAAGCTGTAGCAACCCAGACTGTACCCCGCTGCTGGTTATTCCTTCTGATATCACTGAGGAAAGAGGACCGCGGCGAACTGGAAACATCCTCACAGATCTGATAACCCACAATCCTCCAAATATGTCTAGCTCTAAAACACTGAAAGATGGCATGATCAATAGTTTCATCCGCCTGACCACACAATGGGCATATAGGCTGAATAGCCACACCTCTACCAGAAAGCAAGAAACAGGTAGGGAGACAATTCCACTCAAGCTTCCAGAGAAAGAGCTGCAGCCGAGGGTGGATTGGGAGCTTCCAGATCCAAGCGGTTACTCGCGATCCAAGAGACTGAGGCCTAAAGATAGGCAAAAGATCCCTGGACGGAGCCCTCGCAAAACAAGATCTCCTCCATAATCTGGTATCCTCAATCCTACTATCAACTAGAGGGATAGATAAAATCCGGCGGGCAAGTTCCACACCAAAAAACCGCATCACCGTAGTAATGCACCAAGAGCAAGGTCCTGGGAAATCAGATCAGAGACTCTCATATGACTGGTGACCTCTGAACTGATGAAAGTAGGCCACTTCTCAAAAGGAAGATCAGAAAGCCATAAGTCATGAACAACATTCACCCCAGTTCCATTACCAATCATCCATGAGATATTATTCCTGATAGCTGGCAGACGCCCACTGACCTCCTTCCAGAAGAAAGAGTAGGTCCTTGGAAAAGAAGAAGGCATATCCTGAGGCCACTCACCATATCTCGCTCTCATCACAGAACTCCAAAAACAATGCGGGTCGAGGAGAAAACG
Source organism: Calamus simplicifolius (assembly GCA_900491605.1). Lineage (NCBI taxonomy): Eukaryota > Viridiplantae > Streptophyta > Magnoliopsida > Arecales > Arecaceae > Calamus > Calamus simplicifolius. Next base: position 60,733 of record UESW01000176.1, on the reverse strand, counting down.
GGAGGCATGTCTAGCCAACAAAACCTCCTTCCTGACCACTAAAGACTGAATGCCCAGGCCTCCCTCAGAGATAGGCTTACAGATAGTGTCCCAGGCCAATAGATGCATACCTCGACTATCTTGCCTCGAATCCCAAAGAAAGTCTCTGATACACCTCTCAATCCTTCTTAAGCATGAAATCGGGATAACAGCATTTGCTAAAAGATGGAGGGGGAGAGACGTAAGAACCGATCGAATGAGTGTAATCCGAGCCATCATCGATAACCCAGTAGCCTGCCACCCATCAATACGGTCCCGAACCCGACGCTCAATCACACTGAAATCCGAGCAACGAGGCCGCCTACCAGTGATAGGAACTCCCAGATACATAAGGCGATCAGCCTGGGTATAAATGCCAAAAGTCTGAAGAATAGCCTCTTTCTTTGATCTGGAGATCTTGGGGCTAAGACAAACCATAGATTTTTGAAGATTAACCTTCTGCCCAGATGCTCTGCAATACTCCTGGAGAATAGTAGCATAAGAACTGGCATTCCGGGCAGTAGCCTTCCCCAGAAAGATGCAATCATCGGCGAAAAGGAGATGGGAGACCGCAGGCCCGTCCAGTCCCGCAAAAAAGGGGGTAATACGATTATCGAGCTGCGCCTGGCGGAGCGCACGCGATAAATCATCAACAGCCATAATGAACAATAATGGAGAGAGCGGACATCCTTGCCGTAACCCCACAGTGGAATAGAAAAAGTCCGTCGGACAGCCATTTATAATAAGAGAGAAAGTAGGTCTATAAATGCAAGCCATAATCCAGTCTATGAACTGCCCATCGAACCCAAACTCCACAAGGGTCCTATTCAGAAAATCCCAACTTAGTCTATCATAAGCTCGCTCCATATCGAGCTTAACAGCCATAAGACTGTGCGGACCAGTCGCTCGGTGAAGATCAGACATAAACTCCTGAGCAATAAGAACATTATCCGAAATACTTCGACCTCGAATAAACGCACCCTGCTCCACAGAGATAATACGAGGAATAACTGTCCGCATCCGATTTGCCAAAAGACGGGAACAGACTTTATATAAGGTGGAACATAGACTAATGGGCCTATAGTGAAGAGGCAAGGAGGCATCGGGACGCTTTGGCACTAAGGTAACAAAGGTCCTCTTCCACTCATCTGGAATAACTCTAGAATGGAAAACATTTAGAATGGCTTGCTGAACATCCTGACCAACAATGCTCCAGTATGTCCGAAAGAACAGGGGCGGAAAACCATCTGGCCCAGGAGCCTTTTCCTGCCCCAGATCCCAAAGAGCCCTACGGATCTCATCCCCAGTGATCGGTCTAGTAAGAAGGATATTCTCCGAATCAGAGACCTTCTCAGAAAGCATGACCGGGTGAACAGGAGACCCATCTCCAGTATGATCAGTCCATCGGGACTGAAAGAAGTGAAAAAAATGATCTCTAATAGCAGCATAATCCTCCAGAGATTGGCCTTCATCATCCACAATCCGCCGAATCCTATTGGCAGCACGTCTCCTCAGCGTACTCTGGTGAAAAAATCTAGTGTTACTATCACCAGCCCGTAACCACTGAATCCGAGATCTCTGTCTCCAATGAATCTCCTGTTGCAGCAGAAGAGAGTGGTGACTAGTGAGCAAACCCCGGAGGGTCATAAGATCAGAACTAGAAAGACTACCATCTGAATCTTCCCTATTCTGGATGGAAGTAATCTCCTCCTCAATCAGCTCCACTTTCCTAACGAGGTCCCCAACCTCCATTTTGTTCCATCTGGATAGCCGGCGCTTCACTAACTCAAGCCTCCTGGAAAGTCTGTACTCAGCCCTACCTCTAACAGGTAGGCGCCAAACCTCGGAGATAATATTCCGGGCCGAGGAGTAAGAAGTCCAAATCTGCTCAAAACGAAACTGCTTCCGATGATGAATCACCGACTCTGTAGAAATTAAAATGGGGCAGTGATCAGAAGCAATCCGAGACAGATGACTAACAGTGGAAGAAGGGAACATGTGAAGCCAATGCGCCGTGGCCATCACTCTATCCAATCTCTCCCACACACGAGCTGTACCCTGGCGATTATTACACCAAGTGAACTGAGAACCCGAAAATCCCAGATCAAAAGCCCAGCAGAGGAGATGAAAGATCTAAACTCAGCAGACTCAACAGAATCAACAAAAGGCCTGCCTCCTCTCTTTTCACTTGCCTGGAGGATACAGTTAAAGTCACCGGCAATAAGAGTCGGAAAACCCTTACCAATATAAGAGAGGCTCTCAGACCAGAGATCACGTCTTTCACGGAAATCAGTGCTAGCATAAGCCCCCAGAAGCACCCATGGAGCAGAAGACCCTTCAGAGATGACAAGAGCGACCTGCTGCTTACAACCATGAAAGGCATCAATTCGAATGGAGGAGTGACGCCAAAGAGCCACAATGCCACCAGATAGACCCACTGACTCCACAGCATATGAAAACCACATTCTGGCTATCTGTCTCCGGAACCGCATTAAGCTGTCACCCGACAATCGGGTTTCCACCAGAATACAGATATCAAAACTATGAAGCTGCATCAGTCTCCCAAAAGATGCGCGAAAAGAAGGTTTCCGCGCTCCTCTGACATTCCATATCAGAATCTTCATGATGAAGTTTGAGAGGGGGTGACCCCCGACCCATCCTCACCCATCACAGTGTCTGGAATACATACATCTGACAATGTTCTTTTCTCCTGGAGAGAAAACTCCATCCCAGCTACAGACTCCTCCACCACTGTCGATGAAGGACTAATCTGCATCCCCTGACCCTGAACTGTAATGACTTCCTTTAGAGAAGAGACCATTCCTTCATGATTACATCTTTCAGACTGATCCACCTTCTCAGTTGCTGTCACGCTCTGTGGAGTCTCTCCACCCTTACTAACCATAGCAATAGACTCCTGCTCTGAAACAGAGGAGGCTGGACAAGAAAAAGATACTTGTGCTTTTTTTGACCCAACAACGACCTTTTTGCCTTTTTTTTGCTCTTTAGTAACTTTTTTTCCATTTGTTGTAATATTACTATGATATTCATATTGCAAGGGCCTAGCCCTCTTGGATGGACCCGGGCGGGCATCCTTAGGAACAGGGGGCCGCCCAGCCCATCTATCCGAACCCAACACAGCAAAAGGGTTCTCCTGAATCAAACCAGAAGACCTAAGTTTTAGACAATCAGGAGAAAAGCCCCTCTGTGCTACAGTGTCGAGACTGAGAATAACATTCTCAGTCGAGCGTGCCGATCGGCACGCTGAACCTCCTTGCCACCCCCTTCCTCCAGCTCACCTGAACCATTCGACGAAGAGGACGGAGGGGAGACCCAGGACACAGCAGCAGCAGGGTGCAGCGACGATCTCCGGCGAGCAATCTTAGAAGGCGCGACCCATCCGTCCACCGATACAGGGACCCTGGCATCCGACTGAACCCCCTGGCCCTTCCTCCGAAGATCCTCACCGGGAGAAGGAGACGAACGGCGTTGCCTCACAGCTGACATCCACGGACCAAAGAGCAGACTCCCCGCCGTAGCGTCCTTCTCCGCCAGAGCTACACATTCCCCATTCAGATGGCGAGATCCGCACCTGGGACACAACCCCTCAAGGTGCTCATACTGGAAAGGTTGCCAGAAAGGAGATCGAGAGCCTCTTACTCGAACTCCAGGACGAAGGGCCCGGCTCAAATCGACTCGAACACAGGCCCTGGAAAAAGCTCCCCTGTTCCTCTGTTTCGTCTGAGAATCCAAACTAACAAGAGTACCAGCCGGAGCCAAGATGGACGACATGATCTCCTCAGACCAAAACTCCAGTGGAAGACTCGGAAGACGAATCCACAGTAGAGCCTTAGCCACAGCTTCCGACGAGGGGAAGAATTCAGGTGACCACGGCTCCGTGGCTAAGGGCTGACCATTAACGACCCAAGGCCTCTCCAAAGCCATTTTCTTTCCATTTGCATCAGAGAATTTGAATATAGAACACCTGAATGCCAAGCTAACAGCCTCAATTTCCCCCAGAATGCCTGCTCGCCGGAACTCACGGATCACCGCTTCCGGGGGGATCCAACGCTGAAAACTCCGAGCAACGATAGCAGAATGATTCCATTCAGCAGTCCCCGCCTCCAACGCCTCGTTGAGAACTTGGACAACTTCAGGAAAAAGCTTCTCCAGCTCTGCCACCTCCGCCGGAGAGGGAGACGAAGATACCCACACGAAAGCCGACGGCTGAGCCCTACTCCACGCCTTCCGACCTTCCGTTCCAGCATCCGGCTTCGGAGGAACCGAGGAACCAGAGCCAACCATCTTCCCACCGGATCAGATGACCGGGAGAACTAATCTCAAAGCCTTCCTGAGGATCCGGGTGCCGAAACCCTAGTCATGTGCATCCCAGGGTCCTTTAGATAGACTAATGAAAAAAAAAATGTATATATATATATATATATATATATATATATATATATATTCTTTCATTTATGGATGAAGAAGGGACTACCGGTAAAAAATTTTTTTGATGTTTTTCAAAAAAAAAATCCCACTATTTAGCCTTAGTGGAGTGCCATTGTTATGTGAATATGAAATAGAGAGTGAAGTTTTATTTCACATCTTGACACGTGCGACTGATCTATAGATGACCATATATCCATCATGAATTATGCAATGTACTTCTAATTAATTAAAAAATTAATTATAAGTATTGTAGCCTCATTATCCTTTTTGAATATCTGCGAGCGTCCATCACCTTTTTCGATAATTCAAGATCTTTTGACGGGCTTCGCTTGATTAGGAGCCTGCAAAACGTTCCGAAAATCGAAGATTCCGACTGAAACCCTTCGACGCTTAAGTCAGTACAACCGAGAGCTTAAGAAAGCTTGAGAGAAAGAGAAAGGCTTAGAGAAGTGCTCTTTGTGAGCATGTATAAACGTGTAGGAATTGTTGTGTGTTACCTGATCAGGAGTCCCTCTTACCTATTTTATTGATCAGTTGAAATCTGTCAGTCTTAGGGCATGATCAGTTGTTAGAGCATTTAGGATAGGGCAGTAACAGTAAGGCTTGTTTCCTTATGGCATGTCAGAGCTGGCAGGCCATGTCCCATCTAATATAGGTGGCTGCAGCTAGTTGGTGGACCAAGTCCCGTTAGGCGTGGGAGGCTGTAGCATAGTTGATGGGTCAGGTCTCGTCAAAGTGGGTTGCTACTTAATTGGATGGTTGTTGTAGGCTGTTGCAAGCTTGCAGGGCCTGGGCGGTTGTTACGGCATTCGCCAGATATCTCCCATGCTGCACGTCTATTGTCCTATGCGGACAGTGGGAAGACGTGAAGATAGGAGCTAGGCACGTGGGCTCCAGGCAATTGGTGGGTCCGGTTTTCTCAAATATGAGGCCGCCTTGGAGGTTGAGGCCGAGTTTGGAGGAGAGGCCACCTAGGAAGATGGGGTCGAGTCCGGAGGAAGGGGGCCATGTTCGAAAGCGAGGCCACCTTGGAAGTTGGGGCTGAGTCTGGAGAAGAGGCCGCCTAGGAAGCTGAGGCCGAGTCCGAAGGAGAAGTCGCCTTGGAAGCTAGGGCCAAGTCTGGAAGCGAGACCACCTTGGAGGTTGGGGCCGAGTCTGGAGGAAGGGGGGCCAAGTCCGAAAGCGAAGCCGCCTTGGAGGTTGGGGCCGAGTCCGAAAGTGAGGCCGCCCAGAAAGCTGGGGCCGAGTCCGGAGGAGAGGCAGCCTTGGAGTTTGGGGCCGAGTCCGAAGCAAGGCCGCCTTAGAGGCTGAGGGCGAGTCCGGAGAAGAGGCCGCCTAGGAAGCTGAGGCATAGTAAGGAGGAGAGGCCGCCTAGGAAGCTGGGGTCGAGTCTAGAGGAGAGGCTGCCTAGGAAGCTGAGGCCACGTTGGAAGCTTGGGCCGAGTCTGAAGAAGAGGCCGCGTTGGATGCAAGGGCCGAGTCCGGAGAAGAGGCCACCTGGAAGCTAGGGCCGAGTCCAGAAGTGAGGCCGTCTTGGAGGCTAGGGTCGAGTCCGGAGAATAGGGCGCCTAGGAAGCTGGGGCTGAGTCTGGAAGCGAGGCTGTCTTGAAGGCTGGGCCGAGTCCGGAGAAGAGGCTTGCCTAGGAAGCTAGGGCCGAGTCAGGAGGAGAGGCCGCCTAAGAAGCTAGGGCCGAGTCCGGAAGTGACGCCGCCTTAGAGGCTGAGGCCGAGTCCGAAGAAGAGGCCGCCTAAGAAGTTAGGGCCGAGTCAAGAGGAGAGGCCACCTTGGAGGTTGGGGCCGAGTCCAGAGAAGAGGTCGCCTAAGAAGTTGGGACCGAGTCCGGAGGAGAGGCCGCCTAGGAAGCTGGGGCTGAGTCTAGAGGAAGGAGGTTGAGTCCGAAAGTGAGGTTGCCTTGGAGGCTGGGGCTGAGTCCGGAGAAGAGGCCGCCTTGGAGGTTGGGGCCGAGTTTAGAGATGAGGCTGCTTGAAGCTGGGGCCAACAGGCCGAGGCCGACGAGGATGAGGCCGACGAGCCAAGGCCGACGAAAATCAAGGCCGACAAGGACTATCCGAGGGTGGGCCGATGTTGACGAGGATGGGCTGACTTGCCGAGGCCAACGAGGACCAAGGCCAACAAGGACTGGCCGAGGGTGGGCTGAGGCCAACGAGGATGGGCTGACTTGCCAAGGCCGGTGAGAACCAAGGTCGACAAGGATTGGCCGAGGGTGGGCCAAGGCCTACGAAGATGGGCCGATTTGCTAAGGCCGACGAGGACCAAGGCTAACAAGCCAAGGCTGGCGAGCCGAGGTCGACTGGGAGGTCTGCCCCTAGTGCAACCACTATTGCCCATGGGGTTTACTGGCCCCATCGGATGCCTCCCATACTCCTAAGCTTGTGCCTTGCATCCATCAAGCGAAAGGAGTGTAGAATTCTTTATCTTTTCACTTATCTTTTCACGCTTGCTTTTGGCTCTAACTCCTTCCGAGTGGAGGGATCTTCTTCTTTTGCGTTGCTTTTGACGTTGACAATTTTGATCTGTCCTTGGGCGAACTTGCGACCTCGTCTGCATGCTTTCTGTAGCCGTGCGTTTGCCTACTCAAAAAACTTTAGGCAATATTGGAGGTAAGTTGATTACCTTTGACTAGCTAAGGACAACCAGCAAACCTATCCCGATGCAAAGTATGGAAGTGGATGCCCATCAACTGTGACCTGGGGAGTTGGTCTTCTAATTGGCTTCCTGAGGGTGATTTATTGCCATTTGTTGCAAGTGCATAATTTGAGTTAAGGCCTTACCTAGTTGGCAAAGTTGCGCCGCTGAGGCAAAGATGAAGCACAGCATGGGTGGCCGAATGGATCTGAGTCCTGCTTAGGAAGCTGGCTGGATCTTCTTGGTCGGCTGGGATCAGTCATCCTTGTCAACTGTGAGCTAGGGAGTTTGTTCCTCCCAACTGTGAGTTGACTTTTGGATTTTCTTTTGGCATAAAATTTGAAAGTGGCTATCCATCAACCGTGAGTTGGGTAGTTGGTCTTTCCCAACTATGAATTGACTTTTGGATTTTATCTAAGAGTCACCAGCACCATGAACCTATTGCACAATTTGAGCAAAGGCCTTACCTTGTTGGCCATTGGCCATCGAAGCTAAAATAAAGCTACTGAGGCAAAATAAAGTTGACGAGGCTGAAATGGAGTCATTGTGGCTGAAATAAAGCTATTGAGGCTAAAATAAAGCCGCTGAAAATGAAATAAAGCCACTGATGCTGAAATAAAGCTGCTGAAGCAAAGATAAGGCCGTTAAGGTTGCGATAAAGCTATTGAGGCCAAAATAAAACTGCTGAGGTTGAAAAAACCACTGAGACTGAAATAAAACTACTGAAGCAAAAATAAGGCCGTTGAGGCTGCGATGAAGCCATTGAGGCTGCACTAAATTGCTAAAGCATAGATGAGGCCACTAAGACTGAAATAAAGCTCCTGAAGTAGAGATAAGGCCGTTGAGACTGAAATAAATCCGTTGAGGCTGAGATAAAACTGCCTCGAAAATTTCTTCGATCGGCTCAGGGGTTGACTCAAGAGTCATCGGAACCATAGGTCTTGAACTACCTCAGGGGTTTCTTCGATCAGCCCAGGGGTGACCTGATGATCGCAGGACCATCGAGAGTCTTTTAAAACTGCCTCGGGAGTTTCTTCGGCCAACCCGGAGGTGACCTGATGATCGCATGACCGTCGAGAGCCTTTTAAAATTTCCTTTGGGGTTTCTTCGGCCGGCCAGAGGGTTGATTCGAGAGTCGCCAAAATCATAGGTCTTGAACCGCCTCGGGGGTTTCTTCGGTCGGCCCGAAGGTGACCTAATGATTGCAGGACCATCGAGAGCCTTTTGAAACCACCTTAGGGTTTCTTCGCGCCGACCCAAGGGGTGACACGAGAGCCACCTAGACCGTTAGAAGCCTTTTGAAACCGCCTCAGGGGTTTCTTCACATTGGCCCGAGGGGTGTTCGAGAGCTGCCTAGGCTATTGGGTGTTGGGAGCCTTTTGGAACCACCTCGGGGGTTTCTTCGAGCTGGCCTAAGAGGTTGTTGGAGAATTGACCTTCAGCTTGTGAAGTGAGTCAGTTGAGAAGTTGATTTTTATATTGTAAGAAGACTGAAGGTCTTACTTGGATGACTTGCTGGAGGTCTTGCCTAGGTGGCCTGGAGCTTCTTTATAAAATTTTTGGAAAGAGTTTGTCTCCTCCTGCTGATTTGTATACTTTAGCATGCTGGCGATTTGCCCCCCAAGGAATCATGTCGACGAAAGGTGAGGGGTGTCGGCGCCCTCATTTGGGGGGCTTGAGAAAGCTCTTGCTGGAGAGCTTGATGGCCTGAGGTAGTGGTGATGGTGGAGTAGAGAGGCTGGCTTTCTATTGCTCAGCTTGTTGTGGGGATTCTCCCACGCGACTGATAGAGATCTCTTAGGATTTTGTCATCACCATCTTTTTAATCCATCATCTTGACCAAAGGGAAATGAGGATCTGCAAGCTACCATCGCTGATGATCTGTGCTCTGCCCCCCTATGTGATGCATCAATTTGTTGTAGCCAGATCATTCTCCTCGAACATCCACGAGCATTCGGTCGCCTTCTCCAGTGAGCCTAGGATCTTTCGGCGAGTTTTGCTCGATCGAAATCCTGCAAAAAGTTTTGAGGATCGAAGATTCTGGCAGAAACCCTCCAACACTTAAGTCAGTGCTCTAGGCAACAACTGAGAGCTTGAGAAACCTTGAGAGAGAGAGAGGCTTAGAGAAGTGCTCTCTATGAGCATGTATGAGCGCATGGGAGTTGTTGTGTATTACCTGATCGGGAGTCCCTCTTACCCATTTTATTAATGCTTGGAATCTGCCAATCTTGGGGCATCATCACTTGTTAGAGCATTTATGATAGGGACAGTAACAGTAAGGCTTACTTCCTTATGGCATGTCAGAGCTGGCAAGCCATGTCCCATCTAATGTGGATGGTTGTAGCTGGTTGGTGGATCAAGTTTCGTCAGGCATGGGTGGCTGTAGCATAGTTGGTGGGACAGGTCTCATCAGAGTGATCACTTGATTTGGATGGTTGTTGCAGGCTTGCAAGTCGTGGGCGATCGTTACGGCGTTTGCTAGATGTCCCCCATGCTGCACATCTGTTGTCCTGTGCGAACAATGGGAAGACATGCAGATAGGAGCTAGGCATTGGGCCCCATGCAATTGGTGGGCCCGATTTTGTCAAAGATGAGGCCGCCTTGGAGGTTGGGGCTGAGTCCAAAGAAGAGGCCATCTAGGAGATGAGGCCGAGTCCGGAGGAAGGAGGCTGAGTCCGAAAGCGAGGCCGCCTTGGAGGTTGGGGCCGAGTCCGGAGGAAGGGGTGCCGAGTTCGGAAGTGAGGCTGCCTTGGAGGTTGGGGCTGAGTCTGAAAGTGAGGCTGCCTTGGAGGCTGTGGCCGAGTTCGAAGAAGAGGCCACCTAAAAAGCTGGGGCCAAGTCCAGAGGAAGGGGCCTAAGTCTAGAAGCGAGGCCACTTTGGAGGCTGGAGCTGAATCCAGAGAAGAGGCTGCCTAGGAAGCTGGGGCCGAGTCCGGGGAAGATGCTGCCTAGGAAGCTGGGGCCGAGTCCGGAAGCAAGGCTACCTTGGAGGCTAGGGCTGAGTCTGGAGAAGAGGTCACCTAGGAAGCTGGGATCAAGTCCAAAGAAGAGGCCTCCTAGGAAGCTGGGGCCGAGTCAGAAGTAAAGGCTGCCTAGGAAGCTGGGGCCAAGTCCGGAAGCGAGGTTGCCTTGGAGGATGGGGTCGAGTCTGGAGGAGAGGCCACCTAGGAAGTTGGGGCTGAGTCCGAAGGAGAGGGTGCCTAGGAAGCTGGGGCTGAGTCCGGAAGCGAGGTTGCCTTGGAGGTTGGGGTCGAGTCCGGAGGAGAGGCCGCATAGGAAGTTGGGGCCGAGTCCGGAGGAGAGGCTGCCTAGGAAGCTGGGCCCATGTCCGAAGGAAGGAGGCCGAATCCGGAAGCGAAGCCCAGTCCTGAAGGCTAGGGCCGAGTTCGGAGAAAAGGCCGCCTTAGAGGTTTGGGCAGAGTTCGCAGATGAGGCTGCCTTGGAGCTGGGGCCGACGAGTCAAGTTTAACGAGCTGAGGCCAACGAGGACGAGGCCGACGAGAATCAAGGCCGACAAGGACTGGTCGAGGGCGGGCCGAGGCCGACAAGGATGGGCCAACTTGCCAAGGCCGATGAGGACCAAGGCCGAGGGTGGGCCAAGGCCGACGAGGATGGGCCGAGGCCGACGAGGACTGGCCGAGTGCATGCCGAGGCCAACGAAGATGGGCCAATTTGTCGAAGCCAACGAGGACCAAAGCCGACAAGCCGAGGCCGACTGGGGGGTCTATCCCAAATGCAACCATCGTTGCCCAGGGGGTTTACTGGCCTCATCAATAAGATAACTGTAATCCGAGAACTTACCGTTAGCACAAAAAAGAAAAAAATTTGCATCAACTTTTTGGCTATGCAAGCACATAATTAGTTCGAGTGGCAGTGGTGCAATTTCATGCGACGCTAAGGTGAATGGCCAAGATTTCATAATACAAGAAAATATGAGAATTCTTTTTTTTTTTCTTGAATGAAGAGGAAGGCAAAGGTTCATGGGATTTCATTAAGCAGGTTGGGCCAGCCATTCTTTTGCCTTAAATGTTGAGTTTATATTATGAATTTATTATGCACTCATTCTCCTGAAACAAATAATTTCAGAGAAGGAACTGAAGTAGAAAATGCATACTTTTCTAAGACTTTAAAAAAATGTTCTGATAAATTTTGGCAGGTTTTAGTTGTGTTTTTTTCTCTTCATGCGGTAATAGAGAAAAGACCAACTACCTCTGCTCAGATCAAAGCAAAATAGAAGTTATTTTTAGACAATCTAATCTTAAACTAACCTTGACATTCAGAGGCGACACCAATGTGCAGGTAACTCATGGTGGTAGCCATCGAGTTATTGCGTTGAATCTATCAAGTTCTATTTACTAACTTTGCCATGAATGATGCATCAGACCTATCACAAGCATGGTCCATCAAAACCACATTTATGTTCTACAGAGGACTATGTAGTCGACCTGACCACATACGATATCCTATTTTCAATCACGTCGGATGCTGTCAAAGCATCTGGCTAAAAGTGCGGTGCCATTAATGCGATGAGCTCATCAGCGTGGAGCAGTAGGGTGTGAACTGGTCCTAGCATCAGTGAGAAGCTTTTGAACAGCAGACAATGCGGTCTCCCAACCGCTTGGTACATAATCCGAGGCATAATACAACAAAACGGGCTCGCCTAAAAAGAGCTACATATTTTGGTTACTTTCGATTTTTTTTTTAATTTTAAATCCATATATTTTCTTAATTTAAAATAAAATTAATAAAAATGTAAAATATATTTAAATTTATATAAATTAAAATATAAAAATATAATTAAATATATATATATATATATATATATAAAGAGAGTGCGTACTAAGCTTGGCTATTGTGATCTTCTATTTACTTGACACGTAATCTTATAAAGTATAATACAACCAACCATGATTGTCAAGAAGAGGATATAGCATATGAAGGCAAAAAATAAAAAATAAAAAAATATCTCGTTTTGATGGCAGCGAATGTAATGGATTGTCAAACGTTGAAAACTACTAGAATTTTAGTGCATCTGCACTCCTAAGCCACGATACCAAAGAAATAAAAAAGTAGGCTTATCTCATAAAGGTCAAAGGAAGGCTTGTTTCTCTTTGTTTTTTTCAAAAAACCCTTTAGTCTTCTCTTATAGAGTATGATAAAGTTAAAGCAAGATGTAAAGATTTTTGCTCTCGGTAACGGCATAGGATTTCGTCCCTTCAGATCTATTAGTCTTTGCATTACTCTGTATAAAGTTTGTGCTCGCCTTTTGGTTGGCCATTTTCGGTTGTGATCCCCCGTCTTATTTCTATAGAGCAGGGGGCTTTTATTAAAGGGCGTTCTATATCGGACAACGTCCTCATTGCTCAGGAGTTCATGCATGATCTTCAAAGAGCCCCTGTGAAAAGAAGTCTCATGGCGGTGAAGCTGGATATGGAGAGAGCTTATGACAGAATGAGCTGGGCCTTCCTGAAGCGCACCCTCCAGGAGTTCGGTTTTGATGATCTTTTTATTGAATGGATTATGGCATGTATTCTGAGGCCTTCCTTTTCTCTGCTCATCAATGGGAGCCCTACTGAATTTTTCCACTCTTCTGTGGGTTTGAGACAGGGATGTCCATTATCCCCCTTGTTATTTATTCTTGTGCTGACGATCTTTCTCGTGCCTTTCATCTTGCTCAGCAGGAGAACCGGATTGTTCCATTCATGGCTGGGAGAGAGGGCCCTCTGATTTCTCATCTTCTTTTTGCTGATGACTGTATTCTTCTGGGGCAGGCTTCTATTGTTAATGCTGCTTCTTTTCATTCTATTCTGCAGCGTTACTGTCAGGCGTCGGGCCAGAGGGTAAATTTTCTAAAGTCTTCTATCTGCTTCAGCCCCAAGACCCCTAGATCTACTAGGGAGCCATTATGGAGTTATCAGGTATCACAACTCGGTCGGATCACTTCAAGTATTTGGGGATCCCCATTACTGGTAGACGGGCTCGCTGTTCTGACTTTGCAGAAATCGAGCGACGGGTCCGCCAGCGTATTGAGGGGTGGCAGATGACTAGTCTATCTATGATGGCTAGGATCACTATCATCCGTTCTGTCCTCTCTTCTCTTCCTGTGTATCTCCTTTCGAATGGTGCTCTGCCGATCACTTGTCTGAGGAGGATTGAGAGATGTTTCAGAGATTTTCTTTGGGCTTCTACGCAGGAGGGACATGGTATCATCTAGTTGCTTGGGACAGGATCTGCATGCCTATTAATGAAGGTGGACTGGGGATTCAGTCCTTGATTGTTAGAAGAGAAGCTCTTCTTGCCAAACATGCCTCGACGTTTCCTTTTGGAGCCTCATAGTTATGGAGTTCTGTGATGCATGCGAGATACGGTGACTGGGTTTCTGGTTCGATTATTATACCGCCCCGTGGATCCTCTTCCTATTGGAAGGAGATTTGTAGACATAGTCAGCTCATTATGCACAATACCTCTTGGATAATTGGTGATGGCTGGTCTATTGATGCTGTCAATGATACCTGGATTCTGAGCTCCCCCTTATGCGGTGGCCCTCCTTTATCAACATGGATATTCCCCCTAACCTTAGGGTTAAGGATCTTATCTCCTTAAACCCCCGCTCATGGCACATACCCTCGGTGACCCGGTTTTTTGGGGAGGAGCTTTCTCGTCGGATTCTCTCGATGCCTCTTTTACCTGATTCCTCTGTTGACTCCAGGATTTGGCAGCGATCTTGTCTTCCCAAGGCTCCCATTAGGGATCTTATGGACATATACAGGCCGCAGGCTCAGCATACGGAGGATGCAGCTTGGATTTGAAGCTTCCTGTTCTCCCCAGAGTTCAGTTATTCATCTGGAAGATTCTTTAGGACTGTCTTCCTACTTGCCTCCTTTCTCGGAGGGGTCTATTCAGCCGAGCTGTCCTCTGTGTAGGCAGGTGGATGAATCTGTGACCATGCTATATTTTGTTGCTCCAGAGCGAGAAGGATCTGGACTCTTATGGGCTATCCTAGGGATATGGAGGTAATGGATTTCTCGCGTTCATTTTTCCTTCAGGATATCCGGAGTGGTCCTATGAGCAAGCGTGGTCTTTGGTCTGTTACTGCTTATTATATATGGTTGTCGAGGAATCAGATCATATTCTCCGACGACAGATTTTCCTTTCACAGGATTGTGAGGCAGATTAGATTATTGACTTCGGAATGTGCCCGTGCCTTCATGATGTTATTTTTGACTCCTCTGGCCACTGGGGATCCCCTGCTGTTCCGACAGCGAACCGTCGCACGGTTTTTGTCTCTTGGGAGCCCCCCTCCAGGGTATGTCAAAATTAACTTTGATGGGAGTGTCCGGGACAGAACTGCTGGATCTGCTTTCATCATTCGGGGTCCGATGGGTAATCTATTGGCAGCGGGAGGCTTTGGAACCCTGGACTCAACTGTTCCTTTGTCGGAGCTTGGTGCTGCTTGGGCAGGGCTCTCGTTTGCTGTTAGGATCCTCCATGCTCCTAAGATCATGATTGAGGGGGATTCTATGACTGTTATTTCTTGGTTATTAGAGGAGAGCTATATAGATGGTTCCTCAAATCCGATTCTGAAGGACTGTTGGTCTATGCTGCGGGAGCTTGGTTTTGCCCAGATCCGCCATACTTATCGTGAGGCCAACTCGGCGGCGGACTGGGTGGCGACCTTTGCTGCTCAACATGCGGGTCCATGGAATTGAAAGCCAGGCGACCCATGTCCTATTATTCTACAGCAGATCTTAACTTCTGATGTATCTTGGCTGATTCATTCTAGAATTATATGATCGTCCGTTTGTAACCAAAAAAAAAAAAAAAAAACATGGCACCAAGCCAAGTAGTCCAATAGGATGTAAGAAAGAAAAAATGCACTAGACTTATCTATTTTGGTCTTCCAACTATCTGACACATAATCTTGTAAGGCATGATACAACTAAACTTGATTGTTAAGAAAAGACTATATATATATATATAATTTATAAATTTTAAAAATAAAAAAAATAATTTTAAAATTTGTATAAATTTAAGAATTAAAAAAAAAAAATCAGATATTATAAATCTAATTTGAGATAGGATGGCGGTCTCAGAAGGAGAACTTTGGCTTGCAATTAGATTGTAAGGCATAGTACAAGCAAACGTGATTGTTAAGGGCTCCCGTGAAAAAAATTGGACATGGAAATCCAAAATTTTCTTCGGATGGGTTCACCGGTTAGCCGCTTCTGGCTTTAACTAAAGCGTTTCAGCTTCAATGCCGACGGGTGCTTGTTCTTCCACTCCGCTAAGGGAAGGGCCTCTTTTTCTCAATGCATCACTTGTCAATCGTGGCTTGCAAACTTTTTGTCCTGGGAATTTCTCTGGTTGAATCTTTCCATCAATGCGCAATAAAAGCTGCCTCTACAACAAGGCTATCAATAAGTCAGTTGAGGGATGGAACTTATAATGGTTAATTTCACTTGAGTCCTTTAAACTTTGAGGGCATTTACGCTTCCTTTTTTTTTAACTAAAAAAAATTAATTGATCCGTAATTAAGATTTAGTTTATACTTCACCACAGATATTAACAAATATGTCAAAGTTAACACACACACACACACACACAAAAGGAGGTCGCATAACTATCACGTGACTATTAAAGAGTAGATCAATGGATGCCAACAAAAGTTATAAAATAATATATACCAATTTGATCAAAGCTGATTTAATTAAAATCTATTTAGAATCACTAAAAAATGATCATGTGATAGTCATGCGACTACTCTTCTATTAATTTTAACATCTTTTTAAACCAGTGTAGTGAAGCATAAATTAAAATCATAATTAGAGAATTAATTTTTTTTTTAATTTAGAGGAAAGGTGCAAATACTCCTAGTTCAAGTGGACTAAGTAGAATTAATCCAATTTAAAATAAAAAAGTATATGCTCCATTATGAATTAAGCGTATTCCATGATTAGAGTAGCATCTGACCCTAAAAAGGTGTTTGTGGTGTCATAGGGTAAATATACCCCCTTTAATAATTTAGCTTGCTTGTCCTATCGAAACAAAATCGATAGGTCAGACGTCTCAGTTTAGAACATACTTATTTGACTTTGAGGATAAGAGGACAAGTTTCTTTAGGTCGTGATGTGTCTCCGTCTTTGATCTTAAATGGAGGAATATAGATACTTCCATTGCTCCCTTATTTATTAATGAAGAATGATCACTATCGCTTTCGACATTGTGGTTAGTTGTTATTCTAGTTCTGGGGACCACAGATGATTAGATGATAGTGGGCAAGGTTGGTGGAAGGGGTGTTCATGATCTATCACTTAACCAAACTTCACCTCAATTTTAGCATCAGCCTTATTATCTGAGTCAGCATAGTGAGGAGGGTGTTTTGTTGAAATTAAATAAACCTTCGATAAAAATCATCATCAAAAAGCCTAAGAACCACTCATGTTTAATCATCAAGAATTAATAAATGATAAACGAAAGCACACCTAAATTCATATTGCTTGATTGCTCTCCAGAGTTGTGCGGTTGACCTTACAGATCAGTATGCACTCCCAGAAAGCCTTTTAGATTTTTCTCTAGGATTTTCTTTCTGAGATTTAGAGAAGAAGGTCATACATGCGATACAGGGATCATAGCCGCTATATATAGATAACTTCATCATTATCTATTGGTATTTCTATTTTAATCCATCATAAAAAATAGAAATAATCCCTTAGGTCTCTACACATTAAAGGTCCACACCCTATCAGATACATTAAAGCCCAAATCACTGAAACCTTAGCATATCACTTTTAATTGAGCTTAACCATATTTGATAATCCGCAACACATAATTATTTTACATATAAGCCCAATGTTGGATTAATAATCCAATAATTTTCACTGGGCTGTAACCTTATAATTATGTTTTGCAAAAATAACTAAATAAGCTTAATTTTACTATTATTACCAAAATGTATTTATAACCAATCCGATCCATCAACCATACCAACATAGGATCAAAGCAGCCTTTATTACATCTTTTATAACTCGACCCATCAATGGTCATGTATGTTGATACAACTGAATAACATGGATCATGATGTGGATGTGTAGCATGAAAATTATAATATGATCTTAATATGATTGGTCCTTCTTAACTTGAGTGAGACCCTTTAACATAATTGTACAGACTGTACTGAACTAAATGAAATACTTTATTTCTGATCAGAAAATATTCAAATGCATAAGTGTTTACAAACCAAACATAAAGCATTAGAAGCAATACAAATTATCACTAAATCTGCATCGTCATGCTCTATAAACAATGTTATGCTCATGAAAGACCTTGGGTGGCATATCCTTTGTAAGGGAATCTATAACCAGTTTGCTAGATGCTTTATAGAAATCTGACCACTCTGTACTTTACAACTAGGAATTGATGTCAATGTGCTTTGACTTGATCGAGCTTCTGTTGTTGTTGAATACAATATGGCTAAGTCATAAAATAACTTTAGCGGTCTTTCAATTCAAACGCCATATCCCATGTGATGTAACATGCAAACATGGTAGAAGAAGCAAACATCCAAGAAATAGCTAATAATACATAGAAGCACTATGGCATCCCGCAAAGTTAGAGTCTCACTATGAATCTCCTATATGTGAGCATATAATCTTTTGTTCTTTTCAGATATCTCATAACCCTTTTGGCTGCTTTCGAATGATCCATTCCTGGATTGCTTAAATATCTACCTAACACTCCAACAATATACGTAATATCCGGACGTATACAAACTTGAGCATACATTAGACTCCCTACAACCGAAGCATAGGAAATTGTTTACATCTCTTAACTTCAAGGTTTCCTTTTGGGCACTGGTTAAGACTGAATTTATCTTCTTTAGCGACCAGTGTGTCACTTAGTTTGCAATCTTATATGCCAAATTTCTTAAGTACTTTATCAATATAGTTTCTTTGTGAAAATTCAAGGATACCCCGAGAATGATCTTGATGTATCTGGATTCCAAATACAAAGGAGGCATCACCAAGATCTTTCATTTGAAAATTGCTTGATAGAAATCTCTTGGTTTTGTGCAACATGCCTATATCATTTGTGGCAAGCAAAATGCCATCCATATACAAAACCAGAAAAATGTACTTACTCCCATTAAACTTGTGATACACACAATCATCAACTACATTCATCTCAAAATTGAATTAGAAAATCACTTGATGAAATTTATGGTACCATTGACGAGAAGCTTGCTTTAACCCATAAATGGATTTTATCAATTTGTAAATCAATTTCTTTGGGTCTCCTGGCATAAAGTTTTCTAGCTGCACCATATAAATTGTCTCATCAATGTCTCCATTGAGAAACGCTGTCTTGACATTCATTTGATGGAGTTCCATATCATATTGTGCAACAAGAGCCATGATTGTTCTAAAAGAGTCCTTCGATGAAACTGAAGAGAAGGTCTCTTTAAAGTCAATCCCTTCCTTTTGAGTATAACCTTTAGCCATAAGACAAGCTTTATACCTTTCCACATTACCCTTTGAATCCCGTTTGGTCTTAAAAATTCATTCACAACCAATGGGTTTCACTACAAGAAAATTCAGCTTTAGCGACACCAAATTGTGTCGCTAAATCTAATTTAGCGATGCATTAGTGACGCAATTTGGCCATCGCTGTAAACCTCGTCCAATCTGCAATATGTCGCAATTGCGTCGCTATATAGCGACGCCCAGCAATGCCAAAAATTGCATTGCTAATTTGTGACTAAATTACAGTCGTTGCAATTTAGGACTCATTAACGATGCAATTTTGCATCGCAATTTTGCGATGCAAGGCCTGACATCGCAAAATTTCGACGCAATGCCTAGGGTCGCAATTTGCGATACCATGCTTGGAGTTACAAAATTGCGACGCCAGGCATTACGACACCAAGCCTGGCATCGCAAAATTAATTTTAATTAAATTTATTAATAATATTTTAAAAATAATTATAATGAAAAACTTTCATCGCAATAGCATCGCTAATTAATTTTAAAAAAAATTAAAAATATTATAAATTAAACATGCTAATACAATTTCGTTGAATTTAAATATTGACCGAAACATTTATCACTCAATTTTTTAAAATATATAAAAAATTAATATTTTAATATTTTAAAGTTTTCATATACAAAACATAAAAAGTAAGAAAAAAATATATCAAGAATCCACAGTATCACGATCACGTGAAGGATGCGGAGGCTGGATGAACCCTGCGACATGAGGCAAACCAAATTCTGCATCTGCTCTCTCATGTCTGCAAGCTCCTGCTGAAGGCCTCCCATGCGCTGGTCAAGCTCCTGCTGATACTCCTGCTGAAGCTTCCATGCGCTGCTCAAACTCCTGTCGAACCTCCTCCGTAATAGAGCTCCGAATGTCGTCTAAATGCTCGGCAGGAATATCACCAGGGTAGTGCGAACTGGAGCCCTGATGGAAAAAATATCTAGAAGTTTTAGTGCCCAGACCATAGACCATGCGGTCTCGCGGCGGGGCACCAACAACTTTCAAAAACACGTCGACTCTCCTATGGTAAGAGTTCGATGGGCAGCCCCCCATCAGTGGAGTCGACCTGCGATGCCTGGAACTGAAGCTCCTTGACTCGTGCCTTTAAATTATAAAATCAACGATAAATGAATCAATATATGAACCTAAATAAAATTTTAGAAATTAAACAGATACAATATAAAGCTAATTTCTTACCCTAACCTTCCGTGATCGTGCATCGACTCAGGAATCGTCCTTCCTGGTGTGTCACCTTGAATAGACGAAACTCACTAGGATTTCTGCCCTCCTTCTCTGGCTACAAAAGCAGAAGAAATGATATAAATGTAAGTATTTGTAAATAACTAAACTAGTAATTAAATTATTTATGTTTTCTTACCATACAGTGTTTGTGCTCCTGAATCGAAATGGACCCCGCAGTGTGGTAGGAGAGACCCGTGCCACGATCGGCCTTCTCGGATCAGCGGTTTGTGCTAATTGATGCGGACTCCTGCGCCAGGCCTCAGACTGCCATACCTGCTGTCGTGCCAAATATCCTTCAGCACATACACAGGACGCTCACCCGAACGATGAAGCATGTCAGAGTATCGGCATGCCGCAAGAGCTTCCCATGCCGCCCTAATGGCATCATGGATGGCAGGGTCCCACGTAAACTTTTTCTGCATTGAAATAAATAGTTAGTTTAGAATATATTAAGATTAAAAAATTTTATATTAGTGATAAATTGTATTTAATAAGTTTACCTGAAACTCTGAAAAATAAAACTCCCTCATGGCTGTTGATATATGGTGCTAATCTTGGCCACTAGGATCAGCACGGCTCTGAAATATAGAGCTGATCGGCTTGATACAATATGCTGCTCAATAAAGCTATTAAAAAAAATATGTTTATAAATAATTGACTTAAAATATAAGCATATATTTACAATTAATATATACTTACAGTCCATCAGCATCCAGTCCAAGTACGGTGTGGCCGGTGTAGGAAGAACTCTTAGAGGTCTATGCCGATCAGCTATGATCGTCTATGGCTGGAGAGATCGAAGGTTGTGCGATGTGTGAAGATCTAAACTCTCCATCTCCAATGCTCATGGGATCTGATGCGGCAGGGCTACGTCCCTGCTCACTCTGTCTATCGGTGGTAGATCTATCTCGGCTTGTCATATTGAAAATACTAAAGATTCATGCAATATAATTATGAATAATGATTGAATATGTAAAAATTTAACACTTATAAAAATAAATTGAAATTGAATAAACCTCTATGTTTAATCAGTGTCATTTGTTTCATCAAATGTTGGTTCAACATCCGATGCCGTATCGGACTGTGATTTAGTTTCATTATCATCGGGAGGAAACCGAACATTTGCATTCTCAATTTCTTGGACATCACCATTTGGATTTCTAAGTGATGTGTCATTCTTAATTGCATGCATTTCCATCTTATCCTCTTGAAATGCAAGGCACTCAGTTGATTGACTTGATGAACTCTCTTCTAATATGATTGTTGAACGTGGGGCGATTTTAGAAACAGCCCACCAATCTCGCTTGTCGTTGCACAAACTTAGATATCCACAGTAAAACACTTGCTGAGCTTGGGATGTAAGGATGAATGGTTCATATTTCTGCAAGCTTCGTCGATGGTTCACTTCAACTAGATTGTATTCGTTATGAACCTTTTTACCCATAGGAACTGTCGGATCAAACCAATCGCAACAAAACAATACGGTTCATTTCATAGGCCAACCGGGATATTCAACTTCAACTACCTCTACTAACTTTCTGTAATAATCCTGCATATTTGCTCCAACACTTTCTTCTTTAACACATACACTCCAGTTCTGCATGCCTTCTTGAAGATGCTAGCTGTTCAATCTAAAATTTGTACCCATTAACAAAATAGCCAGTAGAGGTTGTTACGGTCTTCAATGGCCATTGCGCTAGACATTTAATGAAAATATTATCGATTATAAACCATGGACCGTTTACCTATAAACTAATAAGCTATTCACAACCAATTCGAAAAATAAAAGCCATTATTGAAATTGATTGAGTGATACTATTCACAAATTCATAAAACTAATAAGCGAACTCCGTTTCTAACTTCTACCCAATGGCAATTTGACTGATGTCGGGATTCATTGTCATTGTCTATCATAATACATCCTTAAAGGATGATAACAATTAAAACTTCTGTTAGCAATTAAATAGTGTGGTATATTATAATTTAAAGTAGAAGTTCTAATTAAGCATTGAAGTATATACTTACTCAATGTATGGATCGACTTCTCTACCGTTTATTAGGATGTAATAATGTGCTGCATTATACTCCACATCACTCAAATCTCTTGACTTTTTCTTCCAAATGAACGACTGATACTTTTAAAAACAGATATTCTACAGTCATTATGTTCTCTTTCGTTTACACATACATCATCGTTACGATTAAGATTGTATATTATAAATAATTAATTATGTATAAATATATAAAATAAGTGTCAAAATAATTAAATACGATTGGTGTGTGGCTTAATTATGCAAAGATGAAGGTGCAAACCTTGATGAAAGTGCTTCTCTCATAATTTTTTTTATAAAAAAAAAAAAAATCTAAGATCTCATAAAAGTAATCCTTCCGGCATCAACATAAGTAATATGTGCAAATTATAGAGAAAAAAAATACTATCAATAAACTTTGTTTTTTTCGATATTGCCCAATATGCTAAGAAATAAATTGCTTGGTTTTTCTGTAGATATATAAGCGCTCAATCTTCTGATTCGAAGAAATGATGAATTGAATGTTTCTTAAAATCTGATTAACGGTTAATGAATCATCCTTCAAAATCATTCTATAATTTTAATCTAGTTTTACATTTGTTTTCAATCTGAGCTAGGCCCTATCATTTTTGTAAAAGAACTTGAAAAAAATATTAAAGGTAATGCTAAAACTAAAATGATATACATCTTAATTATATATGGTCTCTTATCACTGGAAAAGGATATGATGAGCCTTTCTGTTACTATAGAAAAATAGTAGAATAGAAATATATATATATATGCCTAAAGGTGGACCAATACTTATAAGCTGTCATGCATGAGAGCTGGCAAGCACTATACATGCATGAGATTAACATTAGATGACAACACGAACGAAAAAATGGCCATGGTCATCATGGGGGGAGAAACTAAGGAATGGAAAACGATGGAGGGTGGCAAGTCTTGTCCTGAAATAGAAGGATGAAGTAAAAGAAGGAAATATAAGGCAGGCAAGTGGGGCATGTCATGAGGGATATTAATTAAGAGAAAAGATCGAGAGCATTTTATGTGGCTGTGATCCATCAAAAATAAAGAGAGTCCTTCCACGAAGAAAGACCTCCTTTTCTTTAATAATATGTAATGCAATGTGAGCGTACTGTTTGCAGCATATGAAAAAAGATAATTTATATATTTCTCAATAAAAATATTGATGAGATAATTTATATGATGCAATAAAAAAATTTTATGTCAGAAGATCTAAAGAAATAATTTACAAATTAATGGGTTAAAGTAAGCTTCTCATCAATGGTACAATAAATTTCATCAAGTAATTCTCTCATTTAATTTTGAAGTGAATAGTTGATGATTGTGTATATCATAAGTTCAGTGGGAGTAAATATATTTTTTTGGTTTTGTATGTGGATAACATTTTGCTTGGCACAAATGATATAGGCATGTTGCACGAAACCAAGAGTTTTCTATCAAGCAATTTTTAAATAAAAGATCTTGATAGCGCCTCCTTTGTATTGGGAATCCAGATACATCGAGATCGTTCTCAGGATATCCTTGGATTATCACAAAAGAGCTATATCAATAAAGTACTTAAGAGATTTGGCATATAAAATTGCAAACCAGGTGATACACCTGTCGCTAAAGAAGATAAATTCAGTATTAATCAGTGCCCAAAAGGAAACCTTGAAGTTGAAAGAGATGCAGAAGATTCCTTATGCTTTGGTTGTAGGAAGTCTAGTGTATGCTCAAGTTTGTACGCGTCCAGATATTGCGTACATTGTTGAGTATTAAGCAAATATTTAAGCAATCCAGGAATGGATCACTGAAAGCGGCCAAAAGGGTTATCACCACAAGGGGAAAAAAATATTGCGACACCCAAATGTGTCGCAATTGCGTCGCTAAATATGCTATTGCGACGCAATAGCGACGCAATGATGGCGTCGCTCAGATGTCCGTCGCAATATTCATTTGTCGCAATTGCGTCACAATATTGCGACTCTCTGCGATGCAACAATGCGTCGCAATATTACGATGCATCCAAATGCGTCGCTAAATTTAAAACTAATTTTTAATATTTAAAATTATTATTAAATATTGTGACGCATTCAATTACGTTCAATTACGTCGCAATATTGTGACGCATTTAGTTGCGTTGCAATATTTAATAATAATATTTTTATATAATAGCGACGCAATTAGAGTCGCTAATGCGTCGCAAATAAAATTTTTTTAAAATATTGCGACGCAAGGTTATTGCGTCGCAATATTTATTAAAAATATTTTAGATATAATAGCGACGCAATTTGAGTCGCTAATGCGTCGCTATTAAATTTTTTTTTAAAATTATTGCGACGCCAGGTCATTGCGTCGCAATATTTAATAATAATATTTTAAAAATATTAGCGATGCAATTTAAGTCGCTAATGCATCGTAAATTAAATTTTTTTAAAAATATAAAATTAAAAATTAAAACTGTTAAAATACTTTCGTTAAATTGAAATATTGATAGAAACATTCTTCACTGTATTGATCCAAACAATAATCAATTTTCAAAAATAATTCATATATTAAAATTTTGAAGTTTTCATGTACAACAAAAAAAATAAAAAAAAATACATCAAGAATATGAACGATCACGTGGAGGCTGAGACCCTGCGACAAGCGGCTAACCATATCCTGCAATTGGCGCATCTGATCTCGCACATCTGCAAGCTCCTGATCCCGGTCTCGCATACGCTGCTCGAACTCGTTCTAGACTCCTGCCGAACCTCCTACCGAACCTCCTAACGAACGTCCTGCCGAACCTCCTCCGCAATAGATCTCCGAATGTCGTCTAAAAGCTCGGCAGGAATATCACCAGAAAATCGCGAGCTAGAGGCCTGATGGAGAAAATATGCAGAAGCTCTAGTGCCCAGACCATAGACCCTGCGGTCTCGCGGCTGGGCACCAACAGCCTCCAAAAACACACGCCGACTCTCATCTGCTGAGAGTTCGACGGGCGTCTCCCCATCAGTGGAGTCGACCTGCGATGCCTGGAAGCGAAGTTCCTCGACTAGTGTCTTTAAATTATAAAATCAGCAATAAATGAGTTAATAAATTTCTCGAAATAAAATTTCAGAAATTAAACAGATACTACATAAATCTAATTTCTTACCGCAACCTTCCGTGATCGCGTGTCGACCCAGAAACCGTCCCTCCTGGTGTGTGTCGCCCTGAATAGACGAAACTTACCAGGATCTCCGCCCTCCTGCTCAGACTATAATAATAAAAAAATTGATATTAATATAAATATTTATAAATAACTAAATT
The DNA here is from genome assembly GCA_900491605.1 of Calamus simplicifolius. Lineage (NCBI taxonomy): Eukaryota > Viridiplantae > Streptophyta > Magnoliopsida > Arecales > Arecaceae > Calamus > Calamus simplicifolius. The sequence continues at coordinate 35,515 of UESW01000176.1, read as the reverse complement.
AGTAATTAAAATATTTATGTTTTCTTACCATACACCGTCTGTGCTCCTAAATCGAAATGGAGCCCGAAGTATGGCGGGAGAGACCCGTGCCAGGACCGCCCTTCTCGGATCGACGGTTCATGCTGGCTGATGCGGACCTCCTGTGCCAGCCATCGGACTGCAGGCCTGCTGCCACTCGTGCCAAATACCCTCTGGCACATGCGCAAGACGCTGACCCGATGACCTCCAATGATGAAGCATCTCGAGTATCGGCGTCCCGTCAGAGCCTCCCATGCTACCCTAATGGCATCATGGCTGGCAGGGTCCCACGTAAACTTTTTCTGCATTAAAATAAACAGTTAGTTTCAGAATTTATTAAGATTAAGAAATTTTATATCAGTGATAAATTGTATTTAATTAGTTTACCTCAAAACTCAGAAAAATAAAACTTCCTCGTGGCTGGAGATACGTGGCGCCAATCGTAGCCACTGGGATCTGCACGCCTCTGAAATACGGCGCTGATGTGGCTGGATACATGATGCTGCTCAATAAATCTATTAAAAAAAGGCATGTTTATAAGTAATTGACTTAAAAACATAAACATATATTTTTAATTAGTATATACTTACAGCCCATGAGCATCAAGTCGAAGTACGGTGCAGCCGATAATGGAAGAACTCTCGGAGGTATGTGCCAATGGGCTGGATGGTAATACCAATGCAGATCACCGTCAACTGCTGGAGAGATCGAAGGCTATGCAATGTGTGGAGATCCGAACTCTCCATCTCCAAAGCTCATGTGATCTGATGCAGCAGAGCTACGTCCCTGCTCACTCGTATGTCGTCGGTAGATCTACCTCTGCCCATCATACTGAAAATACTAAAGATTCATGTAATTAAATTACGATTAATGATTGACTATGTAAAAATTTACCACTTATAAACATTCTGCTTAAATTAATTATTGCATAAACATTCTGCTTAAATTAATTATTGCATAAACATTCTGCAAATTAAATAATAATACAACAAGACTTTATATCTAGCATTACAAATATTATTGCATAATCAAGACATAACAATCAGTCTATCCAAAGAGCTCCGACTAATGACATAAATTAATTAATTTATAACTAATCTAATAAAAATTAGATTAGTGGTCACATTTTTTTAATATTTGTCATCAAATTATTTAAAAATATTTTAATAATAATAAAATATAATAGAATCTAAATTTTTAGTTAAATTTTTTTCATGAGTGTTAAAAAAAAAAATTTTTTTGAAGGGGCCGGGGGGTCGGGAAAACCCCCCTAGCTGTTACTTTTTTAAAAAAAAATTAAGTTGCCCATGTTTTAAAAATATATTTATAATTTTTATATTTATCATCAAATTATTTGAAAATAATTTTAAAAATAATAAAATATGATAGAATCTAATTTTTTTAGTTAATTTTTTTATGAGTCTTATTTTTTTTTTAATTGAAGGGGGCCGAGGGTGGGGGAAAAGCCCCCTAGCTGTTACCTTTTTTTTTTTATTTTTTTGTCTGGCCACCGTGGCCGGAGAAGACGAACGGGAGGGGGGGTCCCCCCTAACTGTTTTTTTTTTCAGTGGCCTGGCAACCGTGGCCAGGCCACGGCCGGCCACGGCAGCAGCCATGTCCGGAGAGGACAAACGAGAGGAGGGGGTGGGGAAAACCCCCCTCCCCTTTAATATTTTTTTTTCCGGTGGCTTGGCCACCGTGGCCAGGCCACGGCCGGCCACGGCAGCAGCCCGGAGAGGACGAACGGGAGGGGGGGTGGGGAAAACCACCCCCCATTAATATTTTTTTTTTCGGTGGCCACGACAGCGGCCGTGGCTGGAGAAGACGGCTACGGCCGTGGCCGTGGCCGTAGAAGACGAAGGGGTGAGGAAAACCTTCCCCAAACTGTCAATTTTTTTTGGGCCGTGCAGTTGGCTTTCCAGATCAGCACCTACTTCCAGAGAGCCCTTTATATTTTTTTCTATATTTTTTTTTCTGATGATTAGATTCAGATATTCAAAGAAAAAGATCGTACGTACGATCCATGGACCATAATCGATATATATATATATAACTTCATCATTATCTATTAGTATTTCTATTTTAGCCCATCATAAAAATAGAAATAATCCCTTAGATCTCTAAAATTAAAGGTCCATACCCTATCAGATATATTAAAGTTCAAATCACTGAAACCTTAACATATCACTTTTAATTAGCTTAATCATATTTGATAGTCCGTAATACATAATTATTTTACATATAAGACCAATATTAAATTAATAATCCTAACATGTTTATAATCTACCATTTTAGTTCTAGGTAGCCATCTTGACATATAAGATCAATATTGAATTCCGTAATACATAATTATTTTACCTTCTTTGACCATAATGATTCTTCTTTACTCGGCTTGGTGAAAGGGGCTAGCTTCAAAGTAGGTGCCGCTGTAAGAGGCTGAGGAACTCCCCATGATTAACTTGATAGGCAGAGGAGATAAGTTTTCTACCATTAACTTTTTCTTGGTGACCTGTTATGGAGCAACCAGGTTGATCATATCTAAAAAAACAAACAAGTATGCTAGTTCAAGAAAGATAATCATTTAAAAGAAATGACAGGAGAAAAAAGAGTTGAAGAGTATCCTAGAAAGTCGGGCTAAGGCTAGCTCGGGTTAAAGCTACCTTAGCAAGTAGCTTGATGACCTTACGGGGTTAAAGTTTGGAAAGCTAAGCTACATCCTCTCTTCTTCGGACTTGACTGGTAGAAATCAATTGTGGTGATTACTCAGTTGCCTACAAGCTATCCCAGGGTCCTTTAGATAGACTAATGAAAAAAAAAAATATATTCTTTCATTTATGGATGAAGAAGGGACTACCGGTAAAAAAATTTTTTGATGTTTTTCAAAAAAAAAAATCCCACTATTTAGCCTTAGTGGAGTGCCATTGTTATGTGAATATGAAATAGAGAGTGAAGTTTTATTTCACATCTTGACACGTGCGACTGATCTATAGATGACCATATATCCATCATGAATTATGCAATGTACTTCTAATTAATTAAAAAATTAATTATAAGTATTGTAGCCTGATTATCCTTTTTGAATATCCACGAGCGTCCAATCACCTTTTCCGATAAATTTGAGATCTTTCGACGGGCTTCGCTCGATCAGGAGCCTGCAAAACGTTCCGAAAATCGAAGATTCGACGGAGACCCTTCGACGCTCAAGTCAGTACTCTGGACAACAGCCGAGAGCTTAAGAAAGCTTGAGAGAAAGAGAAAGGCTTAGAGAAGTGCTCTTTGTGAGCATGTATGAGCGTGTAGGAGTTGTTGTGTGTTACCTGATCAGGAGTCCCTCTTACCTATTTTATTGATCAGTTGAAATCTGTCAGTCTTAGGGCATGATCAGTTGTTAGAGCATTTAGGATAGGGGCAGTAACAGTAAGGCTTGTTTCCTTATGGCATGTCAGAGCTGGCAGGCCATGTCCCGTCTAATATAGGTGGCTGCAGCTAGTTGGTGGACCAAGTCCCGTTAGGCGTGGGAGGCTGTAGCATAGTTGATGGGTCAGGTCTCGTCAAAGTGGGTTGCTACTTAATTTGGACGATTGTTGTAGGATGTTGCAAGCTTGCAGGGCCTGAGCGGTTGTTACGGCGTTCGCCAGATATCTCCCGTGTGCACGTCTATTGTCCTGTGCGGACAGTGGGAAGACGTGAAGATAGGAGCTAGGCACGTGGGCTCCAGGCAATTGGTGGGCCCGATTTTCTCAAATATGAGGCCGCCTTGGAGGTTGAGGCCGAGTTTGGAGGAGAGGCCACCTAGGAAGCTGGGGCCGAGTCCGGAGGAAGGGGGCCATGTTCGAAAGCGAGGCCACCTTGGAAGTTGGGGCTGAGTCCGGAGAAGAGGCCGCCTAGGAAGCTGAGGCCGAGTCCGAAGGAGAAGTCGCCTAGGAAGCTAGGACCAAGTCTGGAAGCGAGACCACCTTGGAGGTTGGGGCCGAGTCTGGAGGAAGGGGGGCCAAGTCCGAAAGCGAAGCCCCTTGGAGGTTGGGGCCGAGTCCGGAGGAGAGGCAGCCTTGGAGTTTGGGGCCGAGTCCGAAAGCAAGGCCGCCTTAGAGGCTGAGGGCGAGTCCGGAGAAGAGGCCGCCTAGGAAGCTGAGGCTTAGTAAGGAGGAGAGGCCGCCTAGGAAGCTGGGGTCGAGTCTAGAGGAGAGGCTGCCTAGGAAGCTGAGGCCGCATTGGAAGCTTGGGCCGAGTCCGAAGAAGAGGCCGCATTGGATGCAAGGGCCGAGTCCGGAGAAGAGGCCACCTGGAAGCTAGGGCCGAGTCCGGAAGTGAGGCCGTCTTGGAGGCTGGGGTCGAGTCCGGAGAATAGGGCGCCTAGGAAGCTGGGGCTGAGTCTGGAAGCGAGGCTGTCTTGGAGGCTGGGGCCGAGTCCAGAGAAGAGGCTTGCCTAGGAAGCTAGGGCCGAGTCAGGAGGAGAGGCCGCCTAAGAAGCTAGGGCCGAGTCCGGAAGTGACGCCGCCTTAGAGGCTGAGGCCGAGTCCGAAGAAGAGGCCGCCTAAGAAGCTAGGGCCGAGTCAAAAGGAGAGGCCACCTTGGAGGCTGGGGCCGAGTCCAGAGAAGAGGTCGCCTAAGAAGTTGGGACCGAGTCCAGAGGAGAGGCCGCCTAGGAAGCTGGGGCCGAGTCTAGAGGAAGGGGGTTGAGTCCGAAAGTGAGGTTGCCTTGGAGGCTGGGGCTGAGTCCGGAGAAGAGGCCGCCTTGGAGGTTGGGGCCGAGTTTGGAGATGAGGCTGCTTGAAGCTGGGGCCAACAGGCCGAGGCCGACGAGGATGAGGCCGACGAGCCAAGGCCGACGAAAATCAAGGCCGACAAGGACTATCCGAGGGTGAGCCGATGTTAACGAGGATGGGCTGACTTGCCGAGGCCAACGAGGACCAAGGCCAACAAGGACTGGCCGAGGGTGGGCTGAGGCCAACGAGGATGGGCTGACTTGCTAAGGTCGGTGAGAACCAAGGTCGACAAGGATTGGCTGAGGGTGGGCCAAGGCCTACGAAGATGGGCCGATTTGCTAAGGCCGACGAGGACCAAGGCTAACAAGCCAAGGCTGGCGAGCCGAGGTCGACTGGGAGGTCTGCCCCTAGTGCAACCACTATTGCCCATGGGGTTTACTGGCCCCATCGGATGCCTCCCATACTCTTAAGCTTGTGCCTTGCATCCATCAAGCGAAAGGAGTGTAGAATTCTTTATCTTTTCACTTATCTTTTCACGCTTGCTTTGGGCTCTAACTCCTTCCGAGTGGAGGGATCTTCTTCTTTTTGCGTTGCTTTTGATGTTGACAATTTTGATCTGTCCTTGGGCGAACTTGCGACCTCGTCTGCATGCTTTCTGTAGCCGTGCGTTTGCCTACTCAAAAACTTTAGGCAATATTGGAGGTAAGTTGATTACCTTTGACTAGCTAAGGACAACCAGCAAACCTATCCCGATGCAAAGTCTGGAAGTGGATGCCCATCAACTGTGACTGGGGAGTTGGTCTTCTAATTGGCTTCCTGAGGGTGATTTATTGCCATTTGTTGCAAGTGCATAATTTGAGTTAAGGCCTTACCTAGTTGGCAAAGTTGCGCCGCTGAGGCAAAGATGAAGCACAGCATGGGTGGCCAAATGGATCGGAGTCCTGCTTAGGAAGCTGGCTGGATCTTCTTGGTCGGCTGGGATCAGTCATCCTTGTCAACTGTGAGCTAGGGAGTTTGTTCCTCCAACTGTGAGTTGACTTTTGGATTTTCTTTTGGCATAAAATTTGAAAGTGGCTATCCATCAACCGTGAGTTGGGTAGTTGGTCTTTCCCAACTATGAGTTGACTTTTGGATTTTATCTAAGAGTCACCAGCACCATGAACCTATTGCACAATTTGAGCAAAGGCCTTACCTTGTTGGCCATTGGCCATCGAAGCTAAAATAAAGCTACTGAGGCAAAAATAAAGTTGATGAGGCTGAAATGGAGTCATTGTGGCTGAAATAAAGCTATTGAGGCTAAGATAAAGCCGCTGAGAATGAAATAAAGCCACTGATGCTGAAATAAAGCTGCTGAAGCAAAGATAAGGCCGTTAAGGTTGCGATAAAGCCATTGAGGCCAAAATAAAACTGCTGAGGTTGAAATAAAACCACTGAGACTGAAATAAAACCACTGAAGCAAAAATAAGGCCGTTGAGGCTGCGATGAAGCCATTGAGGCTGCACTAAATTGCTAAAGCATAGATGAGGCCACTAAGACTGAAATAAAGCTCCTAAAGTAGAGATAAGGCCGCTGAGACTGAAATAAATCCGCTGAGGCTGAGATAAAACTGCCTCAGAAATTTCTTCGATCGGCTCAGGGGTTGACTCAAGAGTCATCGGAACCATAGGTCTTGAACTGCCTCAGGGGTTTCTTCGACCAGCCAGGGGTGACCTGATGATTGCAGGACCATCGAGAGTCTTTTAAAACTGCCTCGGGGGTTTCTTCGGCCAACCCAGAGGTGACCTGATGATCGCATGACGTCGAGAGCCTTTTGAAATTGCCTTGGGGGTTTCTTCGGCCGGCCAGAGGGTTGATTCGAGAGTCGCCAAAACCATAGGTCTTGAACCGCCTCGGGGGTTTCTTCGGTCGGCCCGAAGGTGACCTAATGATTGCAGGACCATCGAGAGCCTTTTGAAACCACCTTAGGGGTTTTCTTCACGCCGACCCAAGGGGTGACACGAGAGCCGCCTAGACCGTTAGAAGCCTTTTGAAACCGCCTCAGGGGTTTCTTCACATTGGCCCGAGGGGTGTTCGAGAGCTGCCTAGGCTATTGGGTGTTGGGAGCCTTTTGGAACCGCCTCGGGGGTTTCTTCGAGCTGGCCTGAGAGGTTGTTGGAGAATTGACCTTCAGCTTGTGAAGTGAGTCAGTTGAGAAGTTGATTTTTATATTGTAAGAAGACTGAAGGTCTTACTTGGATGGCTTGCTGGAGGTCTTGCCTAGGTGGCCTGGAGCTTCTTTATGAAATTTTTGAAAGAGTTTGTCTCCTCCTGCTGATTTGGATACTTTAGCATGCTGGCGATTTGCCCCCCAACGAATCATGTCGACGAAAGGTGAGGGGTGTCGGCGCCCTCATTTGGGGGGCTTGAGAAAGCTCTTGCTGGAGAGCTTGATGGCCTGAGGTAGTGGTGATGGTGGAGCAGAGAGGCTGGCTTTCTATTGCTTAGCTTGTTGTGGGGATTCTTCCACGCGACTGATAGAGATCTCTTAGGATTTTGTCATCACCATCTTTTTAATCCATCATCTTGACCAAAGGGAAATGAGGATCTGCAAGCTACCATCGCTGATGATCTGTGCTCTGCCCCCCTACGTGGCGCATCAATTTGTTGTAGCTAGATCATTCTCCTCGAACATCCACGAGCATCCGGTCGCCTTCTCCAGTGAGCCCAGGATCTTTCGGCGAGCTTTGCTCGATCGAAATCCTGCAAAAAGTTTTGAGGATCGAAGATTCTGGCAGAAACCCTCCAACACTTAAGTCAGTGCTCTAGGCAACAACTGAGAGCTTGAGAAACCTTGAGAGAGAGAGAGGCTTAGAGAAGTGCTCTCTATGAGCATGTATGAGCGCATGGGAGTTGTTGTGTATTACCTGATCGGGAGTCCCTCTTACCCATTTTATTAATGCTTGGAGTCTGCCAGTCTTGGGGCATCATCACTTGTTAGAGCATTTATGATAGGGACAGTAACAGTAAGGCTTACTTCCTTATGGCATGTCAGAGCTGGCAAGCCATGTCCCATCTAATGTAGATAGTTGTAGCTGGTTGGTGGATCAAGTTTTGTCAGGCATGGGAGGCTGTAGCATAGTTGGTGGGACAGGTCTCATCAGAGTGATCACTTGATTTGGATGGTTGTTGTAGGCTTGCAAGTCGTGGGCGATCGTTACGGCGTTTGCTAGATGTCCCCTATGCTGCACTTCTGTTGTTCTGTGCGGACAATGGGAAGACATGCAGATAGGAGCTAGGCACTGGGCCCCATGCAATTGGTGGGCCCGATTTTGTCAAAGATGAGGCCGCCTTGGAGGTTGGGGCTGAGTCCAAAGAAGAGGCCATCTAGGAAGATGAGGCCGAGTCCGGAGGAAGGGGGCCGAGTCCGAAAGCGAGGCCGCCTTGGAGGTTGGGGCCGAGTCCGGAGGAAGGGGTGCCGAGTTCGAAAGTAGGCTGCCTTGGAGGTTGGGGCTGAGTCTGAAAGTGAGGCTGCCTTCGAGGCTGTGGCCGAGTTCGAAGAAGAGGCCACCTAAAAAGCTGGGGCCAAGTCCAGAGGAAGGGGCCTAAGTCTAGAAGCGAGGCCACTTTGGAGGCTGGGGCTGAATCCAGAGAAGAGGCTGCCTAGGAAGCTAGGGCCGAGTCCGGGGAAGAGGCTGCCTAGGAAGCTGGGGCCGAGTCCGGAAGCAAGGCTACCTTAGAGGCTGGGGCTGATCTGGAGAAGAGGGCACCTAGGAAGCTGGGACCGAGTCCGAAGAAGAGGCCTCCTAGGAAGTTGGGGCCGAGTCAGAAGTAAAGGATGCCTAGGAAGCTGGGGCCAAGTCCGGAAGCGAGGTTGCCTTGGAGGATGGGGTCGAGTCTGGAGGAGAGGCCGTCTAGGAAGTTGGGGCTGAGTCCGAAGGAGAAGGTGCCTAGGAAGCTGGGGCCGAGTCCGGAAGCGAGGTTGCCTTGGAGGTTGGGGTCGAGTCCGGAGGAGAGGCCGCCTAGGAAGTTGGGGCCGAGTCCGGAGGAGGGGCCGCCTAGGAAGTTGGGGCCGAGTCCGGAGGAGAGGCTGCCTAGGAAGCTGGGCCCATGTCCGAAGGAAGGAGGCCGAATCCGGAAGCGAGGCCCAGTCCTGAAGGCTAGGGCCGAGTCCGGAGAAGAGGCCGCCTTAGAGGTTTGGGCAGAGTTCGCAGATGAGGCTGCCTTGGAGCTGGGGCCGACGAGTCAAGTCTAACGAGCTGAGGCCAATGAGGACGAGGCCGACGAGAATCAAGGCCGACAAGGACTGGTCGAGGGCGGGCCGAGGCCGATAAGGATGGGCCAACTTGCCAAGGCCGATGAGGGCCAAGGCCGAGGGTGGGCCAAGGCCGACGAGGATGGGCCGAGGCCGACAAGGACTGGCTGAGTGCAGGCCGAGGCCGACGAAGATGGGCCAATTTGTCGAGGCTGACGAGGACCAAAGCCAACAAGCCGAGGCCGACTGGGGGTCTATGCCAAGTGCAACCACCGTTGCCCATAGGGTTTATTGGCCTCATCAATAAGATAACTGTAATCCGAGAACTTACCGTTAGCACAAAAAAGAAAAAAAATTTCATCAACTTTTTGGCTATGAAGCACATAATTAGTTCAAGTGGCCGTGGTGCAATTTCATGCGACGCTAAGGTGAATGGCCAAGATTTCATAATACAAGAAAATATGAGAATTCTTTTTTTTTTTCTTGAATGAAGAGGAAGACAAAGGTTCATGGGATTTCATTAAGCAGGTTGGGCCAGCCATTCTTTTGCCTTAAATGTTGAGTTTATATTATGAATTTATTATGCACTCATTCTCCTGAAACAAATAATTTCAGAGAAGGAACTGAAGTAGAAAATGCATACTTTTCTAAGACTTAAAAAAAATGTTCTGATAATATTTTGGCAGGTTTTAGTTGTGTGTTTTTTTCTCTTCAAGCGGTAATAGAGAAAAGACCAACTACCTCTGCTCAGATCAAAGCAAAATAGAAGTTATTTTAGACAATCTAATCTTAAATTAACCTTGACATTCAGAGGCGACACCAATGTGCAGGTAACTCATGGTGGTAGCTGATATAGATAATAAATGAAGACAATTAATAAGTGATACAGTTAGAAAATAAATGGCTCTCAAGTCTGGCCGGCCCCTAGAGGCTGGGCGGCCCCCAGTCCGGGGCGGCTCCCAGGGTCTGGGCGGCCCTTCAATCCCGAGCGGCCTCAAGTCCTGGGCGACCCCCAGAGTCTGGCCGGCCCCCAGGGTCTGGGCGGCCCTAGAGGCTGGGCGGCCCCCAGTCCTGGGCGGCCCCAGGGTCCGGGCGGCCCTCCAATCCCGGGCGGCCCCCAAAGGCTGGGCGGCCCTCCAATCCCGAACGGCCCCCAGTCCTGGGCGGTTCCCAGAGTCTGGCCGACCCCCAGGGTCTGGGCAGCCCCTAGAGGCTGGGCGGCCCTCAGTCCTGGGTGGCCCTCAGGGTCTGGGCGGCCCCTAGAGGCTGGGCGGCCCTCAGTCTGGGCGGCCCCTAGAGGTTGGGCGGCCCACAGTCCTGGGCGGCCCCCAGGATCTGGGCAGCCCTCCAATCCCGAGCGGCCCCCAGTCCTGAGCGGCCCCCAGAGTCTGGGCGGCCCCTAGAGGCTGGGCGGCCCTCAGTCCTGGGCGGCCCCCAGGGTCTGGGCGGCCCTCCAATCCCATGCGACCTCCAGACTCTGGCGGCCCCCAGTCCTGGGCGGCCCCCAGAGTCTGGGCGGCCCCCAGTCCTGGGCGGGCCCCAGAATCTTGGCGGCCCCCAGAGTCTGAGCGGCCCCTAGTCCTGGACGACCCCCAAAGTCTGGTCGGCCTCCAGACTTTGGGCGGCCCCCAGGGTCTGGACGGCCCCCGGTCCTAGGCAGCCTCCTGGTCCTAGGTAGCTCCTAGACCTAGACGGCCTCCAATTTGAAAATGATTCTCGAATCATTTCCACTAAACATGATGAAACTGTCGTATTCAGAACAGAAATCGAGGACATTAAGCATCATAACGTTTTAAATGATTCGAATAAGACAAACACTGAAATACCATCGTTTATCTAAAAAAAGGAGATACTGAACTCCTATTTTGGAGCCAGATACCTTCTCTACTCTGACATCCCCACTAACCCTGACATTCCCTTGGGATAACTAAGGGAATGATGAAAATCCTTACCTTCATGAGTAAGCTTCTTAATACCTTCATTATTAATTATCAAGGAATGACCACGTAGCGGAGACGAATATGGGACAAATGCTTATCCTACATGTGGACGGCTAGAACTAAGAAGAAAAAAGGAAAAGAAAAATAGGGGAGGAGGATAAGAAGGAGGAAAGGGGAAAGAAGAAGGAGACTTTTCTTTCTTCAAAAAAAGATCTTCTAATAAAAAAAAATTTGATGATCCAGCATTAACAGTAGCCATCGAGTTATTGCGTTGAATCTATCAAGTTCTATTTACTAACTTTGCCATGAATGATGCATCAGACCTATCACAAGCATGGTCCATCAAAACCACATTTATGTTCTACGGAGGACTATGTAGTCGACCTGACCACATACGATATCCTATTTTCAATCACGTCGGATGCTGTCAAAGCATCTGGCTAAAAGTGCGGTGCCATTAATGCGATGAGCTCATCAGCGTGGAGCAGTAGGGTATGAACTGGTCCTAGCATCATGTGAGAAGCTTTTGAACAGCAGACAATGCGGTCTCCCAACCGCTTGGTACGTAATCCGAGGCATAATACAACCAAACGGGCTCGCCTAAAAAGAGCTACATATTTTTGGTTACTTTCGATTTTTTTAATTTTAAATCTATATATTTTCTTAATTTTAAAATAAAATTAATAAAAATGTAAAATATCTTTAAATTTATATAAATTAAAATATAAAAATATAATTAAATTTTAAATATATATATATATATATATATATATATATATATATATATAAAGAGAGTGCGTACTAAGCTTGGCTATTGTGATCTTCTATTTACTTGACACGTAATCTTATAAAGCATAATACAACCAAACATGATTGTCAAGAAGAGGATATAGTATATGAAGGCAAAAAAAAAAAAAAAAAAAAAAAAACTTATCTCGTTTTGATGGCAGCGAATGTAATAGATCGTCAAACGTTGAAAGCTACTAGAATTTTTAGTGCATCTACGCTCCTAAGCCATATAATACCAAAGAAAAAAAAGAAGGCTTATCTCATAGAGGTGAAAGGAAGGCTTGTTCCTCTTAGTTTTTTTCAAAAAACCCTTTAGCCTTCTCTTATAGAGTATGATAAAGTTAAGAGCGAGATGTAAAGATTTTTGCTCTCGGTAACGGCATAGGATTTCGTCGCTTGAGACTCTATGGGCATTTAACATGGCACCAAGCCAAGTAGTCCAATAGTATATAAAGAAAGAAAAAATGCACTAGACTTATGTATTTTGGTCTTCCAACTATCTGACACATAATCTTGTAAGGCATAATACAACTAAACTTGATTGTTAAGAAAAGACTATAATATATATATATATATATATATATATATATATATATATATATATATATATAGAGAGAGAGAGAGAGAGAGAGAGAGAGAGAGAAAGTATCAAATTTGGAGAGAGAGAGAGGGAAAGTATCAAATTTGGTTATATTCAAATATAATTAAGTTTAAATTTGATTATCTTTTTATGGTTGAATGCATATAATTTATAAATTTTAAAATAAAAAAATAAAATAATTTTAAAATTTGTATAAATTTAAGAATTAAAAAAAAAGATCAGATATTATAAATCTAATTTGAGATCGGATGGCGGTCTGAGAAGGAGAACTTTGGCTTGCAATTAGATTGTAAGGCATAGTACAAGCAAACGTGATTGTCAAGGGCTCCCGTGAAAAAAATTGGAGATGGAAATCCAAAATTTACTTCGGATGGCTTCACCGGTTAGCCGTTTCTGGCTTTAACTAAAGCGTTCAGCTTCAATGCCGACGGGTGCTTGTTCTTCCACTCCGCTAAGGGAAGGGCCTCTTTTTCTCAATGCATCACTTGTCAATCGTGGCTTGCAAACTTTTTGTCCTGGGAATTTCTCTGGTTGAATCTTTCCATCAATGCGCAATAAAAGCTGCCTCTACAACAAGGCTATCAATAAGTCAGTTGAGGGATGGAACTTACAATGGGTTAATTTCACTTGAGCCCTTTAAATTTTGAGGGTATTTAGGCTTCCTTTTTTTAACTAAAAAAATTAATTGATCCTTAATTAAGATTTAGTTTATACTTCACCATAGCTATTAACAAATATGTCAAAGTTAACAAAAAAAGGTCACATAACAAAAATAATTGAGTTTATATTATGAATTTATTATATATTCTCCTGAAACAAATAATTTCAGAGAAGGAACTGAAGTAGAAAATGCATACTTTTCTAAGACGCTGCCATTTAAAAAATGTTCTGATAATATTTTGGCAGGTTTCAGTTGTGCGTTTTTCTTCTCTTCAAGCGGTAATAGAGAAAAGATCAACTACCTCTGCTCAGATACAAGCAAAATAGAAGTTATTTTTATATAAATTAACCTTGACATTCAAAGGTGACACCAATGTGCAGGTAACTCATGGTGGTAGCCAGATGACTCATCGGGTTATAGCGTTGAATCTATTAAGTTCTATTTACTAACTTTGCCATGAATGATGCATACCTATCACAGACATGGTCCATCAAAACCACATTTATGTTCTACGGAGGACTATGTAGTCGACCTGACCACATACGATATCTGATTCCCAAACACGTCGGATGCTGTCAAAGCATCAGACTGCGTAGTGCCGTGCCATTAATGCGATGAGCTCATCGGCAGAGCAGCAGCGTGAACCGATCCTAGCATCATGTGACAGGCGCTATATATATATATATATATATATATATATATATATATATATATATATATATATATATAAAAACGAATGATCACATTAATTTAGTACAAATCAATTTAAATATATTAAAATATAAAATTTATTTAAAAAGAAAAAAAAGTAAGGGTCATCCTGATTCTATATTCAAATACCCGCATGATGAGCCACAGAGACCGCCATCCAATCTACCGCATAATTAGCTTATCGATAGATATGTCAGATATGGACAATGTAAAGATCTCAAAGAACAGATCAAATGTCAAGGAGTAAGGGATTGATGGAGGCTTGGTTGCATCCACCTATCAGGAGCCACCGGATGACCGTTAGAGAATCCCTCTCAATAAAAAGCTATGAGCATGAAGAAACAGTGCAGTGTAAGATATACCAGCTTAGGCTGCATAAAGCTCAGCCATAGAGACAGAGGAGTCTAAGGTATCAAAACCATCCGCTGACAGCAAAGCTCCATCGATCCTCTAATGATAAAAGCTGACCCTGCTAACCTTCCTCGAACACTTCCATCAAAGTTAATTTTAACAAACCCTAGAGGGGGCTCCCAAGAGATGAAAACCATACATCGGTTCGCTACCGAAGTAGCAGGAAAATCCCAATGGCCAGAGGTGTCAAAATTAAACCCATTGCGATGGAGTGCAAATTCTCTAGAAAGAGATCTAGCCTTCTACACAATCCTATGGGAAGAAATAGCATCATCAGTGAAGATAAGCAAGTTCCACAATAACCATATATGATAAGCAGTAACTGTCCACAAGGTGCCTTGCTGCTAGGTGGCCCTCCGAAGATCATGAAGGAAAGGAGACCGCGAAGAGCCCAAATCATCCGCTTTGCAGTAATAACCCATCCTCTGCCAGATCCAGTTCGCTCGGGGGCAGGTGAAGATGGCATGGTCAGTAGTTTCCTCCTCCTGCCCACATAAAGGGCAAGTTGCCTATATGGACAATCCCCTCCTAGAGAGCAGAGTACAAGTAGGGAGACAGTCCCATAGTAGCTTCCATATGAAAAGCTGAACCCTGGGATGAGTGGAGAGCTTCCAGATCCACATAGCATCCCTTGTGTGCTGAGGCTGTGGTCCATACTCCTTCATAAGGTCCCTGGTGGGAGCCCTCGAAAGACAATATCTCTGCCATAAACTCATGTCAGATGTGTGCCCTGGGATGAGCGGAATAAAGAGAATACACCGAGAAAGCTCCTTCCCAACCAAATAGGTCACCGTAGGGGTATGCCAGGAGGAGGGATCCTGAGTGATCAGATCCTTAACCCTCATGCTAATCTGAACATCTGAGCTGATAAAGGTAGGCCATCGAGAAAGAGGGAGATCAAAGATCCAAGTGTCCTGTATAACATCAACAAAGGAGCTATCTCCAATCATCCACGATATGTTATTCATGATAGTCAGAGCGTAGCGACAAACCTCCTTCTAGAAGAAAGAATACCCATAGGTAGGCCGAGAGACCATAGAAGGAGTCCAATCACCATATCTAGCACGCATAAAAAAGCTCCATAGACAGTATGGATCAAGAAGAAACTGCGAAGCGTGTCTAATAATCAGAGCCTCTCTCATGACTATTAGAGACTGAATACCAAGACCGCCTTCATGAAACGGCCTACAAACCAAATCCCAGGCCTGAAGATGAATACCATGACCATCCTGCATAGAAGCCCACAGAAAATCCCTGAAGGATCTCTCTATCCCTTGCAGGAAAGTAATCGGGACAGCAGCATTAAATAGAAGATGCAGAGGAAAGGATGTAAGAACCGAACGGATAAGAGTTATCCTCGACATCATGGATAAGCCAGTAACCTGCCAACCATTAATGTGATCATGGATCCATCGCTCGATATAAGTGTAATCACTAATGCAAGGATGATGCCCATGATAGGGATCCCCAGGTACGATAACCGATCAATATTAGAAGAGATGCAAAAGGTTTGGTGTATGACTTCCCTAGTTGACCTGGTAGTCTTCGGACTGAAGCATATCAAAAACTTATCTAAGTTGACCTTCTGACCAGAAGCCTGACAGTAGCGCTGAATAATGGAAGCATAAGAAGCCACATTACAAAGAGTAGCCTGGCCCAGAAGAATGCAGTCATCCGCAAAAATAAGATGAGAGACAAAGGGGCCCAGGAGGCTAGCCATAAAGGGGGCAATACAACGCTCCTGCTGAGCCTGGTAAAATGCATGAGATAGGTCATCCGCAGCCAGGATAGACAGAAAAGGGGATAATGGCCATCCTTGTCGTAATCCCATAGCTGATTGAAAGTAATCGGTCCGATTATCGTTGATGATGAGAGAGAAGGATGGTTTCTAAATGCAGGCCTTAATCCAATCAATGAAAAAGCCATCAAAGCCGAATTCCTGAAGAGTTCGGTGCAAAAAAAACCCAGCTCAATCTGTCATAGGCACGCTCCATATCAAACTTATAGCCATGAGACACTAGCTAGCTAAGGCTCGCTGAAGATCATACATAAACTTCTGGGCTATAAGGACGTTATCTGATATGCTCCATTCTCTGATAAAAGCCCCTGCCCAGCAGAGATTAGACGAGGGATCACATCATGCAGGCGGGAGACTAAGAGGCGCACACAAACCTTGTATAATGTAGTGCACAGGCTGATGGACCAAAAGTGTTAAGGGATGGATGCATCAGAACGCTTAGGCACAAGGGTGATGAAAGTCCGATTCCATTCAACATGAAAGGATTTGGATTGGAAAGCAATCTGAATGGCATGGATAACCTCCTGGCCGATAATATCCTAATAGTGGCAGAAGAAATAAGGTGGAAACCCATCAGGCTCAAGCGCCTTGTCGGGACCAAGCTCCCATAAGGCCAAGAGAATCTCATCCGCAGTGATCGGCCTGATAAGAAGGTCATTCTCATGTACCGAGACCTTTCTGGAGGATGGAACCCAGATAACAGGAGCCCCATCACCAGAAAGCTCTGTCCATCTGGACTGTAAGAAATGTAATAACTACACCCGGATGACATCAATATCCTCCTGATAATGCCCCTCCTCATCAGCTAATCATCAAATCCGGTTGGCAGCACGATGTTTCAGTGTGACCTGATGGAAGAATCTGGTGTTGCGGTCCCTATCACAAATCCACTAAACCCTGGATCTCTACCTCCAGTAAGTCTTCTGCTGTTGAAGAAGGGAGTGATGAAGGGTGAGCATAGCTCGGAGAGAAGTAAGGTTAGAATCAGATAGACAACCATCCTAATCCTCAATAGTCTGGAGGGAAGCAATATCAGCTTCCACCAGCTCAATTCTCCTCACTAGGTCCCCGACCTCCAGTCTATTCCATCTAGATAGCCTGCGTCTCGCTAACTCCAGCCGCCTAGCAAGACGATAAATAGCATTACCTCGCACATGCATATGCCAGACCTAGGATATGATGGATCGAGCCGAGGAGTAGGAAGTCAAGAACTGCTCAATCTAAACTATCTCCGCTGATGAAGATCAACCTTGGTGGATATCAAAATGGGACAATGATCGGAGGCAATCCTGGGAAGGTGAGTAACGATAACAGAAGAATGCTTTTGAAGCCATTGGGCAGTGGCCATGGCTCTGTCCAATCTCCCCCAGACACAAGCTGAACCCTAGCGATTGTTGCACCAAGTGAATTGGGGACCCAAGAATCCCAAATCCAGCAACCCCGCTATAGAGATAAAGGATCTAAACTCAGAAATTTCTACTGAGTCAATAACCTGCCAATCGGCTCTCTTTTCGGTGGCACTATTGATGCAATTAAAATTCCCAGCAATGATGGAAGGAAGGCCCTGGGCAAGAAGAGAATGTATCTCAGACCATAAAATATGCCTCTCCCTAAAGTCAGTGCTAGTATAAACACTCAAGAGGAGCCTGGGGACAGACGCCCCCTCCGAGATGACAAGAGCAATCTGTCAGTTGCATTAATGAAAGGCATCCACCATAATATATGTGTTACGCTAGATGGCTACAATCCCACCAGAAAGACCCTCTGACTCCACTGCATAAGAAGTCTAAGATCTGGCAACCTGTCTCCTAAATCGGGCCAAGCTGTCACCCGATAATTGGGTTTTCAGAAGGATACAGATATCGAAATTGTGAAGCTGCATCAATCTCTGAAAAAAGGATCGAAAAGAAGGTTTTCAAGCTCTGCCCCAACCTGGTCCTCCAACATAGTACTATCAGAATGGTACCCAGTAGATAGGGTATCATCCTCTTCCTTGTGAGAAGTGCAATCCATCAATTGATTATCCTCCACTTGAGCTCCAATCACAGCCATAGACTCATCACACAAGGGGGACACAGCAGAGCGCAAGGAGTCATTGCTCTGCCCCTAGATTGCTACTTTAAGGCAAGAGACAATGGACTCGTGGCATCGTCCCTTAACCATAGTTGCCTGGGACAAATGCCCCTTAGGAATTGAACACTGGCTACAAGAAGTCGGATCACACTAGCTAGCCGAGGCAACAAAACCCCGATCAGGGTTAGGAGCAACTGAGAAGGTGACTTTGTCCTTTGTGGTCTTTATGGTAGGAGCTACTCCTTTACCTTTGTGTTGTTCAGGTTTGGAGACAATCCGCAGGGAATTAGTCTCCACTGGCTTGGCCTGCTTTGAGGGGCCCGAGTTAGCATCCCTAGGAGCCCCAGGCCCATCTACCCAAATGTCCGAACCCAGTAGGGCAAAAGGGTTCTCAGAGTTAAACTTTTGATTCAATGTAAGCTGAGGGCCTGAACATTCAGACTGAGTTTCAGCCCTTAGTTGTTCACTAATACCGGCACATAGAGCTTTTTGCTTCACAGAAAATGGCACGACACTTTTACACTTGGAACCCTTCACCAAGTCCTCGGCCTCCATCGACCCAGTAGCCACCAAAACTGGAACCTCAGCTACTAAGACCCGAGCCATGCCTGACTTTTGCAATCGCCGATGGGCCGACTTCCTTGGCTCCTGCCAGCCATCCGAGCGGGAAAATGAAGCCGATCATGGATCAGCTTCAGCCGATTTGGGAGCAGATTGTGGCTTCGTCTTCTTCAAATCCGGTGAGTGGCCAGATGAAGACCTCCGCTGGCGAATGGCTAACATCCAAGGGCTGAAGTGAGCACCATGTGAGGGCCTCTCAGAATCAGTGGACAGAGGTGACGAGGAGCATGGGCTAGAGAGGTGAATCGATCCACAATTCGGACAGATACCCTCAAGATGTTCGAATTAAATTTATTGCCAGAAGGGTGAACCCTTCCCCCGAACTCTGACTCCCGATTGGAGCGGGCTCCGGAGGTTGATTCGGATGCATGCCCGAGCATACCCCCCTCTGCTCTTTTGCTGAGTAGCAGAGTTGAAGTAGACGAAGAGGCCCGCTAGTTCCAAAATCTCTCACAAGATAGCATCATTCTAGAATTCCAGAGGGAGATTGGGCAGTCGCACCCAAAGGAAGGCCGAAGCAACAAAGTCCACCACCGGTATGAACTCCGGACGCCAACCCTCGATGGCGATCAGTTGGCCATTGACCACCCATGGTCTTCCCAGCACCAACTCTTTGGCTTGAGGATCAACAAAATGAAGGATATGGCATCGGTGAGCAAGACTTACAGGAATGATATCACCGGGAGCACCAGCTCGTCGGAATTCCTGGATGATAGCTTCCGATGGAACCCAGCGGCTGAAGGATCTAGCCAAGATGGCCGTATGCTCCCAGCCATTGCTAGCCTCCTCCAAAAATAGCTGAAACTTGGACAATGTTGGGAAAACGACCCTCCAGCATCGCCACCACTTCCGGCGATGGTGAAGGTGAGACCCATACGAAATCGGGCTCTGCGACTCTATTCCAGGCGACGGTGAAGGTGAGACCCACACCATCTGCGGCCATTGGAGAAGGAGGGACAGCAGAAGCCATTAGCTGGAGAGGGTCGGATACGGAGAAGAGCAAAGCTCGCCGGGGATCAAGGGATCAGTCGACTGCAGCATGAATCATAAAGCATAGTTCAGACAAAAGCAGGGGAAGACATGTGAGAGGCTTTAGAACAATAGACAATGCAGTCTCCCAACCATTTCGTACGCAATCCTAGGCATAATACAACGAAAAAGGCTTGCCTAAAAAGATGGCGGACTGTGCCCATGTTGGCTTTGACGTCTCTGGCCTCTGGGGATCCCCTGCTGCTCCGGCAGCAAACCGGCACACGGTTTTCATCTCTTGGGAACCCCCCCTCTAGGATTTGTCAAAATCAACTTCGACGGGAGTGTCCGTGATAGAGCTGCTGGTTCTGCTTTCGTTATCCGTGGCACTCATTGTTATTTATTGGCAGCTGGTGGATTTGGCACTCTCGACTCCTCTGTCCCTATGTCTGAGCTTCATGCGGCTTGGACGAAAATATCATATGCTGCCCGTACTCTTCATGCGCAGAGGCTCTTCATCGAAGGTGATTCCATGTTAGTCATCTCCAGGCTGAAGAAGGAGAACTGCCCTCCTGGCCATTCTAATCCGATCCTTAAGGATATTTGGACTATTCTGCGGGAAGTTGACAGTGTCCAGATCCGCCATATTTTTAGGGAAGCCAATACGGCGACGGACTGGGTTGCTACATCAGTGGCCCAGTATGCTGGTTCGTGGTCGTGGAGATTTGGTGATCCCTGTCCTTATCCTTTGCAGTTAATTTTGTACTCAGATCTATCTGGGCTGACTCGCACTAGACGAGTGTGATCGCTCGTTTGTACAAAAAAAGAGCTATATATTTTGGTTACTTTAGATTTTTTTATTTTTAAATATATAATTTATTAATTTTAAAAATAAAATAAGAAAAAAATTAAAAATAATTTCAAAATTTATATAAATTAAAAGATAAAGAAAACAATTAAATTTTAAATTTAATATATTTAAATATAATTATATATATATATAAAGAGTGCATACTAAGCTTGGCTACTGTAATTTTATAATTACTTGACACGTAATTTCATAAGGCATAATGCAATCAAACATGATTGCCAAGAAGAGGCTACATTATATAAAGAGATAGAGAAAGAGTGCACTTGACTCAGCTATTATGGTCTTCCAACTATTTAACATATAATCCTGTAAGACATAAGTACAACTAAACTTGATTGTTAAGAAGAGACTTATATATATATATATATAGAAAGAGAGAGAAAGCATCAAATTTAACTATATTCAAAAATATTTAAGTTTAAATTTGATTATCTATTTTACATTAGAATGCATATAATTTATGGATCTAAAAAATAAAAAAAAAGTGGAATGACTTTGAGATCCGTATAAATTCAAGGATAAAGAAAGCGATCAGATATTGTAAATCTAATTTGAGATCGGATGGCATCTCTATCTGTATTTGATGGTTGATGTGGCACCAATAGCCATAGTGGGCTTAGAGACACTAGTTTTGATTGTAACTGATATATCCCATAGAAATCTCTTTATTCATCATGCGCATATAGCCGCACATGCTGAAGGATATTTTTAATTTTTTTTGCATTGCATGCATGGTTGTACATGTACGCAGCTAATCATTACACATAGTGTAGGACTTTTCCTATGTCCCATATTCTATGGTGCTATTGTTGAAGTCGAGAAACACTTGGTCATGGGGTGGACCAGTACTATCAGCATCACAAATTATTTATTTTAGAGGATAAAGAGCAGAGACTAAAGAGAAATTAAGATAACTAATTAGAGATTAGATAAAGATCTGATATGGCTGATCCAACGCCGTTAGAATAAACGGTAGCGGCACCTGACCGAGACCCCCTCGGCCTCTGAGGCTCCCTCGGCCACGGATATCAGCATTGGCCTCACCAGGCACCAGACTTGACTCACTCTTCGCATCTCCAAAATGTCATTCAACTTTCCAACTTCACCTCGCATCGGGTCAACTCCGACATCGGGGTCTCGGGGCCCCCTCGGACGGCATGAACAGTGTCTCGACCTTCCGGGCACTCTCGGCCTTAGACTCTATGGACAGTATCTCAACCTCCGAGACACCATCAGCCTCGGATGGCATGAACAGTGTCTCAACCTCCCGGGCACTCTCGGGGCCCCCTCGGACGGCATGAACAGTGTCTCGACCTCCTGGGCACTCTCGGCCTTGGACTCTATGGACAGTATCTCAACCTCCGAGACACCATCTGCCTCGGACGACATGAACAGTGTCTCAACCTCCCGGGCACCCTCGGACTGCATGAACAGTGCTTGGTACGTGGTCTGGCCCTTGAGCCCAGCAACCTATAGCCTCGGGCCACCTGGCATGACCACATGGTCCGTTGCACATCCGTAGCAGCATGTGGCCATACCTCATGCATATGGTCCATCGCACGTCCCTGACTGTGCATAACCATACCTCGTTATAGCGTACAATTCACCATCCGCCTACAACTGTGCACGGTCACATCCTACAACGGCACGCACCAGGCACAACTACGGCAGCCAGACACCTGTGAAGCCGTACTGACAGATAATGCAGGACACCTTCGACACGCACGGTGACGGTACGAGCCGACACTATCAGCCTTACCTTTTTGTCCATCATTGGATGAGATGCCTTGAAATCATCGATCTTCTGGAACGAAAAGGCGGATCTTCTAACAGGTATAAAAGCGCATACTCTCGCTGTAAGTAAGGATCCAAGAACTCGGGTTTTCTAGCTTCTTCCCCCTAGCTAAACCCCAACTTTCTAGCTTCCTTCCGCTAGTTAGTTCTTATCTGTTCCAGGGTGACTAACTTGAGTGTCGGAGGGTCCCCATCGGAGCATCCGGTCTCCGAGGACTTTTCTTGCAGGAGTCCAGCGAGGAGGACATCCGTTCTCCCGGCGTCTGAAGGAAGTGACTCGGCGTCAACAGATTGGCGTGCCAGGAAGGGGGTGAGGGGTAAGAGAAAGATCTCGAATCAGCAATCTACAACCTCTCTCTCTCCAAACTATTGAGCTATGGTGACGACCCGCGTGAAAGGGTCTTAGCCTGCTACGCTGGGGGGCAGCGTCAAGGAGCTGATCCGCTGGCGGTTGGCCCCTCAGCTCCCCAAGCCGGTGTCCCTGCATCGCCGCATCCTCAGGCGGCTGGACCTTCCGCTCCCTGATCGACGTCTCTGTGCCTCCTCCGCAGCAGCTCCAGGAAGACTGGCTTGCTGCCCTAGCCACGCAAGTCCAGTCCTTGGCGGCGGCAGTTCAAGGTCTACAACACCAGCAGGCGACCGTGCGGCAGCCGAAGCCATTCCCATCGGTTCCAGGGGTGGTGCAACCCAGCCAGCATTCCTCTCGGAGGAGATCGCCGGTCCCAAAAGCTCAACACCATCATGCTTCGCCCAAACCTCACCGCCGGGGAGCCTCCAAGAGACCCCGATTGCCTTCTCGTCACGCCAGTGTTTCTCCCAAGCGGCGGCACGAGAAGGAGGCGGAGCGCCCTCATCGATATTATCGTCAGTTTTCCCCATCCTCAGAGTCCTCGGGGGAGGAGTCCTTCGATGGCAGGATGGCCCGTCGAGCCGAGCGCCGGCTCGATGAGTGCAACCAGCGGTTAGAGGAACTCAATCGCCGGATCACTCACCTGCCAGAGGCAGACTATGACAGCCGACCTCCGTTGTCCCGCCGTATCATGGAAGAGCCCATTTCCACCCGGATCCATATGACGAGACCACGGATCCCCTGGACCACCTAGAAAGTTACAAGGTTCTTATGCAGGTCCAGGGTGCAACCGATTCGCTCATGTGCATCGCCTTCCCTACCACCCTGAAGAAAGCTGCCCGAGCCTGGTACTCTCGCCTGCCGCCACAGAGTATCGATTCTTTTCGTCAGCTGGAAAGGCTTTCTTGGCCCATTTTGATGCCTGCCGGAAGATTTCAAGGATAGCTGATAGCCTTTTCTCTGTCCAGCAGAAGAGCGGTGAGTCCCTGCGAGACTACGTCGCTCGGTTCAAGGAGGTAGCCCTTGAAGTCTACAATCTTGAGGACTCAGTGGTCACTTTGGCCTTGAAGCGAGGGCTCCATTCGTCTCGCTTCGCATACTCCCTAGACAAGAAGCCACCCAGCTCCTACGCCGAACTCTTGACCCGGACCCAGAAGTATATCTGCGCCGACGAGGCTGATTCCTCTCGGTGCGAGGCTAGCGGGAGTGTCCTCAAGAAGCCAACTCGCCCTGAGCCTGTTGAAGTCCGACCCAGGAGGCCCAAGCCTCCCCGCCGACCAGACAACTATCCTTGAGCTCCTGCACAGAGGGACGGTCCTTACACCCCTCTGCTTGCTCTCATCTCTCACATCTTGCTGGAGATAGAGGGCGAGTCGTACTTGCCACGCCCTCCTCTACTGAATCCAAAGATTCCCTGCAACAAGAATTTATACTGCCGCTACCACCGAGATCACGGCCACGACACCGACAACTGTCGCCAGCTGAAGAAGGCGATAGAGGATCTTATCCAGCGTGGCCATCTGAGGAAGTTTGTTCAAAGGAACAACCCGGATGCTCCTGGTCCGTCAGCGCCTCCGCCACTGGTGATCGACAATGCTCCAACTGAGAAGACGGTGGCGATAATTTCCTGGGGGGCAGGTGGCCCGCCCAAGAGGCCGAGAGGGGAGGGGGAGTTAGATCCTGTAATCCCTTTTTCCAAAAGGGACTTAGAGGGGGTGATAAATAAAAATGATGATAGCGTCGTCGTGTCCATGACGATCGCTAAACATCCTGTAAAAAGAATTCTGGTTGATAGTGGGAGCTCGATGGATGTTTTGAGTTATGATGCTTTTGTTCGCATGAACCTATCACCCGACCTGCTTCGGCCTGTCGCCACGCCCCTGATGGGGTTCACTGAAGATTTCATGAAGGTTGAGGGGGAGATCACTCTTCCTATCACGGCTAGCATGGCCCCGCGCCAAAGTACTATCTTCATGAGCTTCATGGTGGTCCGGGTACCCCTTGCCTACAATGCTATCCTCGGAAGATCTGGGCTTAATCTTTTGGACGCTGTCATCTCCACCAAGAGGCTCCTTGTGAGGTTTCCCACCAGTGAAGGAGTCGGAGAGATGCGGGGGGAGCAAAACCAACCCCCACTTTGCTGCCACATGGCCTCTAGTCCACAGGGGGTGTGCCTGCACCTGCACCAGAAGCGTTGGACCCTCGGGACCTGGAGAGAAGAGGAGAACCGGCCGAGCGCCTGCTGGCCTTCCCTCTTGGAGAGGACCCAGCAAAGACAATCCAGATCGGAGCCCTACTCCCGGAGGAAGCCCGCAACCAGCTCCTTGCCTTCTTGCGAGCCAACGCTGATGTCTTCGCCTATTCGGCATCCGACATGCCAGGCATTCCAGAGGAAGTGATCACCCACCAGCTCAACGTCAAGCCAGAGTGCCGACCCATTCGACAGAAGAAGAGGAGCTTCGTCCCTGACAGACAGAAGGCCATGGACGAGAAGGTGCGAAAGCTGTTGGCAGCTGGTCACATCCGTGAGGTGTACTACCCCGACTGGCTGGCAAACGTCATCATAGTCCGCAAGGCCAGTGGGAGTTAGAGGATGTGCATGGACTTCACCGACCTTAACAAGGCGTGTCCCAAGGACAGCTTCCCGCTACCTAGGATCGACCAGTTGGTGGACGCTACGTCCGGCCACGAAACTCTTAGCTTCATGGACGCATTCTTAGGATACAACCAGATAAGGATGGACCTGGCTGATGAAGAGGCCACCTCCTTTGTTACTGAAAAAGGGATTTACTGCTACAAGGTGATGCCATTTGGGCTAAAGAATGCTAGGGCCACCTATCAGAGGCTAATGAATAAGGTCTTTGAGGATTAGATCGGGCATAATATGGAGGTCTATATGGATGATATGCTGACCAAGAGCGCCCACGCAGCCGACCACATTATCGATCTCACGGAGACCTTCAACAACCTGCGTCAGTACCGGATGAGGCTGAACCCCTGCAAGTGTGCCTTCGGGGTTGCAGCAGGCAAGTTTTTGAGCTTTATGGTAACTCAGCGTGGGATCGAAGCCAATCCCAACAAGATTTGGGCCATTTTGAATATGAGGCCCCCAGCTAATAAAAAGAAGGTGCAGCGCCTAACCGGGAGAGTGGCGGCCTTGAGTCGCTTCATGTCAAGATCGGCAGAAAGGTGCTTGCCCTTCTTTAAGGAGCTTCACAAGGTTAACAGCTTCAAGTGGACAAAGGAGTGTCAGGATGCCTTCGAGGAGTTGAAGCAATTTTTATCCACTCCCCCGCTGTTGTCCAAGCCAAGGGGCGGGGAGGAGCTCTTCCTGTATCTTGCAGCCTCCCCCGAGGCCATCAGTTCTGTGCTCGTGCGTATGGACGCCGACGGAGTGCAGAAGCCGGTCTACTACACCAGCAAGGTGCTTCATGATGCCAAGACCAGATATTCTAGGACCGAGAAGATCATCTTCGCCCTGGTGTCTCTACCCAGCGCTTTCGACCCTACTTCCAAGCTCATCCCATCGTGGTGCTCATGGACCAACCTCTTCGGACCATCTTGTCTCGTCCTGACACCTCTAGTCGGCAAGCCAAGTGGGCCATCAA
This sequence comes from Calamus simplicifolius, assembly GCA_900491605.1. Taxonomy (NCBI): domain Eukaryota; kingdom Viridiplantae; phylum Streptophyta; class Magnoliopsida; order Arecales; family Arecaceae; genus Calamus; species Calamus simplicifolius. The sequence goes on along the minus strand of UESW01000176.1, from coordinate 9,364 downwards.
GCTGAGCGAGTTTGACTTATCTATCCGGCCAAGGTCTGCCATGAAGTCCCTAGTATTAGCTGATTTCTTGGTCGAGTAAACTTAGGCCAAGGAGTGTTTGATGGAATCACGTCCGGAGGCATGCATGGAGTCCTCCTCGGCCGAGGAAGCAGAAAGGAAGACTGGATCTTGCACGTGGATGGAGCAGCAAATTCTTAGGAAAGCGGAGCTGGGCTCATCCTTGCGAGTCCCGAGGGAGAGGTGGTGGAGTACGCCCTTCGGTTTCTGTTCCCAGCCACTAACAACCAGGCGGAGTGTAAAGCCCTGTTGGCGGGGATGAAGCTAGCCGAGGAGCTCGGTGTGGAGCGTCTGAGGGCCTTCACGGACTCCCAGCTTATCTCCGGCAGGTTGCTGGGGAGTATGAAGCCAGAGACCCGACCATGTCTCGTTACTTGAGCAAGGTGCAATCCTGAGCCTCTCGGTTCTCCTACTTCCACGTCATCTATATCCCTCGGGCGGAGAATGCTAGGGCCGACGCGCTGTCCCGTTTGGCCACCTCGGCCGACGGAACCCTGGGAAGAACGTATGTGGAGCACCTGCAGACCCCAAGCATTGACACTGCGGATGAAGCACTGGCGGTCGAGCAAGAGCCCTCCTGGATGGATGCCTACGTTCGATATTTGACCGACGGCACTCTCCCTGAGGACCCAGCTGAGGCTAGACTGCTCAGGCGGCGGGCCCCGAAGTTCCTGATGATGGATGGGAAGCTTTATCAGAGATTATTTCCATACTCGGTCCTCAAGTGCGTCGGACCAGCCAAAGCTGACTACATTTTGCAGGAAATCCATGAGGGCATCTACGGGAGTCATCTGGGGGGTAGATCCTTAGCTTACAAGGCCCTGCGATAGGGGTACTACTGGTTGACCATAAGGGAGGACGCGGCCGAGCTTGTTAAGAAGTGTGATAGCTGCCAGCGCCATGCCAATATTCAGCGGCAGCCAACATCTCAGCTGACCCCCCTGGCGGTGCCTTGGCCCTTCGCCCAGTGGGGTATGGACATCTTGGGACCATTCCCTCCAGCTTTCGAACAGCGCAAGTTCCTCCTGGTGGCCGTCGATCACTTCACCAAGTGGATTGAGGCCGAAGCCCTTGCTAAGATCACTGAGAGCAAGGTGAGATCCTTCTTTTGGAAGTCTATCATATGTCGGTTCGGGCTACCACACACTTTGGTCACCAACAACGGCCGGCAGTTCGACAACGCACCCTTCCGAGGATTCTGCACCGAACTCGGCATCCATCAGAGATTCACTTACGTCGGACACCCTCAAACCAATGGAGCGGCCAAGGTGACCAATGCATCATTCTCCAAGGACTACGAACCCGACTGGATGATTGCAAGGGATGTTGGGTGGAGGAGCTCCACAATGTGCTATGGGCCTACCATACAGCGCCACGAGCCCCCACCGGAGAGACCCCGTTCAGCCTGATCTTTGGGTCCAAGGCTGTCATCCCGGTAGAGATATGCTCCCCGAGCCCTTGGGTGGAGTCATATAGTGAGGAATACAACCCAGACCAGCTGCGAGCCAACCTCGATCTGGTGGAGGAGGTGCGAGACCGAGCGCGGCTCTGGATGGCGGTCTACCGACAGCGAGCTGCTAAGTATTACAACGCCCACGTGCGCCCCAAGACTTTCCTGCCGGAAGACCTGATCCTTTGACGAGCCGAAGTCTCAAAGCCGACGGAAGGAGGCAAGCTAGCTTCGAACTGGGAGGGGCCCTACCAGATCACCGAAGCACTCCATCACGGAGCATACAAGATTGAAGAGCTGGATGGGAAGCCGCTCCCTCAGACATGGAACGCTGACAACCTTCGTCGGTATTATCAGTAGTGCATTTCCTTCTTATATTAAATGACATGCCTGTATTCTTCTGGGTATTCGCCCCTCATTTCATATTAACAAACTTGAGTTCTAGTATCTCAGTTTTTTCACCGAAAGCTCTGGGCCAACCAGGCACAAAGCCCAGTGTACCACTGGTAGAGCGATGTACCATCGGCTCTCAGCAACAAGCCCAACCCCGGTCGGCACCAAAAGCCCGAGGCCAGCTCGATACCAAAAGCCCTGGGCCAACCAGGCACAAAGCCCAGTGTACCACTAGTAGAGCGATGTACCATCGGCTCTCAACAACAAGCCCGATCAAGGTCGGCAAGAAAAGCCCGAGGCCAGTTCAGCACCGAAAGCCCTGGGCCAGCCAGGCACAAAGCCCAGTGTACCACTGGCAGAGTGATGTACCATCGGCTCTCAGCAACAAGTCTGACCCCAGTCGGCACCAAAAGCCCAAGGCCAGCTCGACACCGAAAGCCCTGGGCCATCCAGGCACAAAGCCTAGTGTACCACTGGCAGAGCGATGTACCATAGGCTCTCACCAACAAGCCCGACCCCGGTTGGTACCAAAAGCCTGAGGCCAGCTCGGCACCGAAAGCCCTGGGCCATCCAGGCATAAAGCCCAGTGTACCACTGGCAGAGCGATGTACCATCGGCTCTCACCAACAAGCCCGACCCCGGTCGGCACCAAAAGTCCGAGGCCAGCTCGGCACCAAAAGGCTCAGGCAGAAAGCCTAGTGTACCACTGGCAGAGCGATGTACCATCGGCTCTCAGCAATAAGCCCAACCCTGGTCGGCACCAAAAGCCCTAGGCCAGCTCGGCACCGAAAGTCCTGGGCCAGCCAGGCACAAAGCCTAGTGTACCACTTGCAGAGCGATGTACCATTGGCTCTCACTAACAAGCCCGACCCCGGTTGGCACCAAAATCCCGAGGCCAGCTCGGCACCGAAAGCCTGGGCCAGCCAGGCACAAAGCCCAGTGCCTGGCTCCTAGAAGCCCGAGTCTACCTCAGCCCTACGAGTCCGATGTTCCATCGGTCCTCGGAAGTCCATCTCCCTCGGCTCCAGGATCTGGTCCTACGTGGCTAAGTCAAGGTTATTCGAGAATGAATTAAAGGTTGCTCCTCGGTGTGACGAAGCCCCTAAGGGTCCCACGTCGGCAACCAAAGGACTTGAGGTAGAAGCTACAGTTGGATAAAGATAATTTTCATTGAAGGAAAGGCTATACTTCATTAATTGGAAGTGTTTACAAAACGCCGACCAAATCGGACTTGCAAAAAGTAAGAGTACAACTTAAAGCTCACCGTTCGGCGGGCGGGCTCGTCGTCAGATAAGGAAACTTCGGAAAGATGCTCCGTCTCAACCTCAAGGGCCTGAGGGAGGTTCAGGTCTCGGACGACTTTTTCCTTTCCGCACTGGAATCCTCGGAGATATGCATCCATCGAAGCTTCGGCCATCTCATCCTCATAGCGCTCGGACGCCCTGAACTCTTCTATGGCCCTGGCAGCCCTGGCCTCGACAACTGCCTCCACGTCAGCGCTCGAGCCCCTGCCTCTGCAGCTAGAGACGTTGTCGCTACCCTCTCGGCCTCCTGGGAATGACCTGCTTCCTCCTCGGCCTTCTTTGCCCTCTCCTCGACCTCGTCCGTCCGATTTTCGGCCGCCTGAATGGCCGCGGTCAGTTCGGCAATGTGCAGGTCTCTTGCTGCGACGGCGCCTTCGGCCTCCATCAACTGGCTGAGTGCCGCCGCAAACGGTTGGCGTCAGCCTCTGTCCGGCTCTCGGCCACCTTTATCACATTGGCCCGAGCAACCCTGGCCGATTCCAGGGCCCTCTCAGCTGCCTCGGCTCGAGCCTCTTCGGCCTCCTGCTGGGCCTCCCGCAGGAGGGTCTTTCCACCATGGATGACCTCCCTTGTAGCCGCCAGGAGTTCACAAGCTGCATGCAAGCCTCATGTCAAAAAAAAAGTAGTATAAGAGAAGAGAAATCTAAAGGAAAGGGACTGCAAGACCACTCACTTTGACCAGGGCCGCGTAGGACTCTCGGAAGAATGTAGCCGCCTTTAAATGGCTAAGTTCTTCCTGGACCTCGGGCATGATGACTGGTGAGATAAGTTGTTTCGCCTAGCACCCATCGTTCAAAACGGAATCCCGGGACGACCTCGGTCTAACTCCATTTCCCCCAGCATCCTTGGTGTTTTCGAACTCGGCATGTGGAGGGCTGCTTGTTGGTGTCTGCTCGGGGGCGGACTCACTGCTTCTGATGGTCCCTCCCTCCAGCTCCTTGTTGCCTTAGCGAGGGCTGGTCCGCTGGGAGTAGGGGGCTCCTCCGCTGTCGTCGGCTCCTCCGTGGCCGGCTCCTCCATCGTTGCCCCTCGGCCATCACCCTTTCTGGTGGGGTATCATCCATCAGATCAATCTTCGGGGCGGCCGGAGGCTCTTGCGGTGCAGGTGGCTCGGGCACCCGCACTGTCGGACGTTTCGGGGCCGGTGTTTGCTGTCCCTCGCCTAGCCCCTCCTGGGCCCTTCTCTTCGCGGTGGCCTTCTTGAGTTTATGGGTCGAGACCTTCATCGCTGTACAGTATCGGCCCGGGTCAGTAAAAAAAAACGAAAAATGAATGAAACAAGAAGACTACTTGACTAAGTATGGAGGTGACTTACTCACCACGGTGGAAGATGAGACCTGCCGACTTGAGGTTCTCCTCAGTTAGAAGCAGGTTGTACCGAGGGATGTCGGTAGTCAACAACCACCCTAACGCTTCTTTGTCTCCAGGAAGGACGGTGGAATTCATGTTACCTCGGAGGTCGGGGTCCCCCTACCGGGGCTTAACCTGGTCCAGATTGACAAAGAAAAATCAGGATTTCATCCCTTGACGGAAGTAGGAAGGAGAAGTTTGAGGACTCGGCCGGTCGGGCTGGAATAGCCACCAACCCTTTTGAGCCAGGAGGATGTAGAAAGAGCGAAAGACGGAGATTCGGGGGGTAATGTGGAGATGATGGTAGAGGACGACGAAAGCACTAATGATCCGAAGGGAGTTCGGGACCAGTTGGGAATGGGTCAAGGAGTAGTAGTCAAGGAGGCTGATGAAAAAGGAGGAAAGGGTAGACGAAGGCCCACCCTAGAGACATTTCATAAATGGCCACTCGGCCGGGTCGAGAAGAAATCACTCTATCATCGGGAGTCGGAAGAAAGAGCCCGACATCCTGGGAGATTTGGTAACGGGCCCGGATGTTCGCCAAATCCTGGCCTATTACCGTGGAAGCGGTCCCCTCCGGGAATTCTGTCCCCACCCTCGAGGAGGTGCTGACCTCTGTCCAGCATCTCCTCGATGGGGCCCTGCCAGCCGCCACCGGGCGTCTCCCTGCAGGAGCCCCGCCGGCGACCTGTCGCCGACCCAGAGGGACGCGGTCCTCCGAATCAGAGGACCGCTCAAGAGGAGGTGAAGGATAAGGGGAGGAGAAGGAGAAGCGTGAAGCCTCGCAGAAGAAGAATGATCCTTTGAATCATCCTCCGAGGTCCAGGATCGGGAACTCATTGCTAGAAAAAGAACGGAGAGGTCTAAAAAAGACGAAGAGCTGACCTGAGGAAGAAAATGGCATACGCAGGCTCTTAGGTTGCAGGGAAGGTTAGGAGGCAGGGGTTCAGAGGAAGAAGACAAGGTAGTAGGAGCAGTGTGGCCAGATTCAACCCATCTCTGGGTTTTTTATTAAGTTTCAAATCATCCCGCCTCATCTCATCAGCCACGTGGACCCCCACCATAGGCTGGGTTGCCTCGGCGATCTCCCAGCGCGTGATGCGATCCGCCTCCAGCCAATGATGGGATGCCTCTGACGTCATCATTATGATGGGCAATGATGGCGCCAGCTTTTCTCACGGGTTCCGAAAGATCAACCTCACCTTGAGGACGATTGCGGCAGATCGGGTGGACGATAGTGGCTACCCCTTCGCATTCCTCAGGTCACCCGCATAAAGTCATTGCAACGCCCAGAGACATGTGTCCAGGGGCAGCTCGCAAAGGATGGGGATCAGCCACTTAGGAGGTGACACCCCTTTTCCCTTGCTGGGATGGGCCCGCTTTGCCTCAGGGGTGAGGGGGCATCTGATATGGCTGATCCAATGCCGTCAGAATAAACGGTAGCGGCGCCTGACTGAGACCCCCTCGGCCTCGGATATCAGCATCGCCCTTGCCAGGCACCAGACTTGACTCACTCTTCGCATCTCCAAAATGTCATTCAACTTTCCAACTTCACCTCTTATCGGGTCAACTCCGACCATCGGGGTCTCGGGGCCCTCTCGAACGGCATGAATAGTGTCTCGACCTCCCGGGCACTCTCGGCCTCGGACTCTATGGACAATATCTCAACCTCCGAGACACCATCTGCCTCGGATGGCATGAACAGTGTCTCAACCTCCCGGGCACTCTCGGGGCCCCCTCGGATGGCATGAACATGTCTCGACCTCCTGGGCACTCTCGGCCTCAGACTCTATGGATAGTATCTCAACCTCCGAGACACCATCTGCCTCAGACGGCATGAACAGTGTCTCAACCTCCCGGACACCCTCGGTCTCGGACTGTATGAACAGTGCTCAGTACGTGGTCTAGCCCTTGAGCTCAGCAACCTATAGCCTCAGGCCACCTGGCATGACCACGTGGTCCGCTGCACATCCGTAGCAGCGTGTGGCCATACTTCATAATGGCATATGGTCCATCGCACATCCCTGACTGTGCATGACCATACCCTGTTACAGTGTACAATTCACCACCCACCTGCAACTGTGCACGGTCACATCCTATAATGGCACGCATCATGCACAACTACGGCAGCCAGATACCTGTGAAGCCATACTGACATATAATGCAGGACACCTCCGACACGCACAGTGACGGTACGAGCCGACACTTTCAGCCTCACCTTTTTGTCCATTATTGGATGAGGTGCCTCAAATCAGCGATCTTCTGGAACGAAAAGGCGGATCTTCGAACAGGTATAAAAGCGCACACTCTCGTTGTAAGTAAGGATCCAAGAACTCGGGTTTTCTAGCTTCTTCCCACTAGCTAAACCCCAACTTTCTAGCTTCCTTCCACTAGTTAGTTCTTGTCTAATCCTGGGTGACTAACTTGAGCATCGGAGGGTCCCCACTGGAGCATCCGGTCTCCGAGGACTTTTCTTGCAGGAGTCCAGTGAGAAGGACATCCGTTTGCTCGGCGTCTGAAGGAAGTGACTCGGCGTCAACAAGATCATTAAGAAAGCACCACAGGATGATGGTTTGCAGGAAGATCAGAAGTTCTAAGAAAGCTTAAGAGATGACCATTAGTAGGGATAAATTAAATCGAAAAAAAAAATGTCAGGCTAAGCCTGCCCAGCGATGCATGGCAAGCTTGATGGATCTAATAGGTCATGTCACGAGCCAATCCGTTAGTACCCATGAGCTATGCTGGCTTGCGTATTGCGCCATACTAGCTTGGAAAAAGTCTTTGTACACCGCCCCTGGTGCAGCAATCATACATGGACTGCACCATTCCTTCTTATTGGTCCACATGGATCCCATGTGGCCTGACACGATTGAAAAGGATAGCAAGGGTATAATGTTACTTTTTGATCGTGACATCTATAAAAGTCGTTCAGCCTTTCACCATTGGTGTGCAGACAAAAATGCCCTTCCCTTCAGCCTACTTCAACCCGCCATCTTATTTGGATTTGCTGATAAAAAACTCTTTCTGATTGTAAAACATTCTTCCTGTGGATGATGTGCTGCGGAGCGAGAGTCTGGGGTTGAGGTTGTAGTTTATGAGCTTGACGATGGCTTTCAGGATCTCCTACCTGTTGGAAGATTATTGAAAAATCATATGACCCAATCCTTTTGATTTTGATGATTACTAAAAGCCATTGAGTTCATTAAAGATATAATGAGTTTATTTAAATGAGCAATAATTTATTTTGAACAATCAATGAGAATGTTAAAGTTTGACTTTAATCAATTTTGAAAGTAACTTTAAGCTCAATGTTTAAACTTTCAAAAAGAAATTTTATAATTCATGTTTTATTCAATGAGTTTTTGGAATAGTTCTTGAATCAATTCTTAATGTCAATTTTATTGAATTCAAGTCAAAACAATGAATTAAAATGAATCTGGAACGATTTTAATGTCAATCAGAAAAGTTTCTGATTTTTGATACGTTCCGGAGCCGACTCCTGAGTTTCAGAGTCGACTCCGCTCAGTGTACAGAAATGTGCATCTGTGTCGAGTCGACCCACGAAATTTGTCGAGTCGACCCCTGATTCTGTCGAGCCGACTCCTTGACTGTGCGAGTCGACTCCGCTCAGACACCAGAAGAGTGTTTTTCTGAGCACTTCGCGAGTCGACCCCAAGCCTTTCACGAGTCGACTCCCGACTTTCAGGAGTCGACACTTTACTTTTGGTGAGTCGACCCCTAACCTTTATAAACATTTCTATTTTTGGTAAGACGAGCTCGAGCCGACTCGGGAAAAGCATGAGTCGACTCCAGCAAATCTGGGCAAAATTTTTACGGATGCCAACTCAGCTCCAACGGTTAGTTTTTTGATTAACGGCTATTTTTCTTTGTCTCTAACGGATATATTCTTGCAGAATCTATAAATAGAGGAGCTCTTTTCAAATCAAAGAATCAATAGAGAATCAAAAAGAGAGAAAAGAAATCTTTCAAAAAGAGGGAAAAACAGAGCTTCATTTGGAAAAATCATTTGAGTCAAGAAAAGAGATTCAAAAGGAGTGAAATCAAAGAGAGAGATTCGTGTGCTCCTGAGCTACAATCTACAAAAAGTTCAAGAGGAGATCCCAAAGCAACCAAGAGCAAATCAAGATCTTCCAACCTAGAAAGAAAAGAAGAAAAGCTTCAACCAACATCCAAAAGCCCCAAAGCTAGGAGAATCTGTGCTGAGGCCTGATTCCACACTTCAAAGGAGTTGGAGAAGAGAAGCAAAGAAGCCAAGCCTGCATTCAAGCTATTTTATCAGGCTTTTCTAAACCTAAGCTTTATTTTGATTATTCTGCTCTAGAGGAGCTGTTTGTATTTAAACTCGAATTTATTTTCTTGTGTACTGATTCAAAGTGGATTGAATCAGTGGAGGTAGTTGTACCTCGTGGTAAGCTTGGGATAGCTTACGTTTTGGGTTAGTTGTGACCCCGTTAAAACAACGAGTTGGGTTTTGTGCTGGTAAGCCCGTGTAAAACCGGCTGGGTTCGTTGTGCACCCGGGAAAACAACAAGTTTGAGTTGTGAGCTTGGAAAACAACTCGGCTGTAATCTAGGGAGATTATAGTGTGGACCCAAGTGAATCTTGGGAGTGGACGTAGGTGCTGGTTGCGCCGAACCACTATAAAACCTTGTGTTTGCCGTGCTCATTTGTCTCTTACTCTATCTCTCTTATATTTCTGTTTGTGCATTGCTTAGTTAATTTCTCTCACTTGCACATCTTGAGTAAATCTGTTTAAAACATTTCAAAAAGTCTTAAATTTTTAAGAACC
>UESW01000175.1:0-65366 GCA_900491605.1 Calamus simplicifolius | reverse complement strand
ATTTTTGGTGCTACTAACAATTCTCTTTGTCAAGAATTTGCTAAGTTGATGCAGGGAGAATTCGAGATGAGCATGATGGGAGAACTCAACTTCTTCCTTGGACTCCAAATCAAACAAAGCAAAGAGGGAATCTTTATCAACCAAACAAATACACAAGAGAAATACTCAAAGAAGTTTGGTATGGAATCAATAAACCCCTCGGAACACCAATGAGTCCTTCATGCAAGCTGGACAAAGATGAAGAAGGTAAGAAGTTGATCAAAATATTATCGAGGTATAATCGGATCCCTTCTTTATTTAACTGCAAGTAGACCAGATATATGTTTCTGTTTGCTTATGTGCTAGATTTCAATCTGAACCTAAAGAATCACATTTAATTGCTGTTAAAAGAATTTAAGATACTTAAATGGAACTAAAAATGTAGGTTTATGGTATTCTAGAGACTCAACATTAAATCTGATTGCATATTCTGATTCTGATTATGCTGGATGTAAAGTTAGATAGAAAAAGCACAAGTGGTGCATGCCAATTCTTAGGAAGTAACTTAATCTCATGGTTTAGCAAAAAGCAAAATTCAGTTGCATTATCAACTACTGAAGCTGAATATGTAGCAGCTGGAAGTTGCTGTGCTCAAATCCTATGGATTAAGCGACAACTTGAAGACTATGGTATCACACTGATAAAACACCTATAAGATGTGATAACACTAGTGCAATTAATCTAACTAAAAATCCAATTCAACATTCAAGAACCAAACACATAGAAATTAGATATCATTTTATAAGAGAACATGTAGCAAATAATGAAATTTGTCTTGATTATGTTAACACTGAAGAACAATTAGCTGACATATTTACAAAACCCTTAAGTGAAGAAAGATTCTGTTATCTTAGAGGAGAGTTAGGGATTTGTGATCCATTAGAATGAATTTGAAACCCCTAAGGAAATTTTATCTAAATTCTTTCAAATCCTTGATCTTTAAGGAAATCTTATCTAGAATTCATATCTAATTGATCTATTCAAATCCAATGATTATTTTATCAATTTTATGATCAATTTCCGGACACATTTAGAAATTTCATGTTTTTGCTCTGAAATGGTCTCGGAGCCGACTCGGTGAGTATCGGAGTCGACTCCAGGTTTCTACTGAAACTCTCGAGTCGACCCCTTCTCGGCGCGAGTCGACTCCACTTCGGGATGTTTTCTGTGACTGTCCGGAGTCGACCCCTTGCTTTGCGGGAGCCGACTCGAAGTGGTCCCAGGTCGATTTATCTAGGGCAGAGTCGACTCGCCGTTCATTTTATCGTCTCAATCTCTCAAAATACTCTCTCCAAAACACTTCCAGACCTTCCAAATTCCCAAAATCCCTGATTAACCCTTCCAATTGATCAATGGCCCCAAAACTCGAGGTTCTAACCTTTGTGCGGCCGGTGTTAAGAGGAAGAGGGCGTGAGGAAGACCGTAAGGCGTCCGTTCGTGAGCCATCACCTAGCTCGGATTCAACATCATCTTCCTCAACTCCAAATGCTTCTCCATCTACTGCTCCTTCTCAGGTAGATAGACTTGCTGATAGAATCATAACTACGGGAGAAAAGTAGATTTCGAATTATTTGAGGCTGAGGGATTTCTTTGGGAAGACAATTGATAGAGATGGGTTGGGAAAAGATTTGTTCCCTAGATTGTCCTACTTATCCCGCTCTTGTAAAGGAATTTTATAAGAACTATCTAGAGGAGATAATGGTCTTATAAGCATTGTTAGAGGAAACGAATTTCAGTGACTGTAGAGCTGCTTTCAAGATTGTTGGATCTACCCATGTCAGGAACTGCTACATTTTCTTCGGAGACAGAAGCCCAGCTCTTTCTAGGCTACTTAACCGGGAGGTTGTCGGTTTGAGGAAGTATTTGCCAATCAGTTATCCTTAGAACTGAGATTGCTCACAACATATGTAGTAGAATCCTTTTCCCAAAATTGGGAGATTCGATTATGTGTCAGAAAGGGATATTTTTGTGATGGATGCATTGTAACGGGTAAACCCATTAACCTTCCCAGTATGATTTTATGGTATATTGCCGACTGTGGAGGAAAGAGAAATCAAGCTTGCCCTATGGCATGATCCTCACTAAAATTTTCCAGAGCCAGGGGATTATCATTTCTGATAGTGAGCCTATGAGGAACTTGAGACACACAGATTTTTACAGCTTGGCCACTATACATAGGATGAGATTTGTTAAGAAGAACGAAAAATGGGAAAGGAAAGGGTTGATAGAGGAAAGAGCAGCGGATGCTGAGGCACCGGGACCATCGTTAGACACTCTTCACCTGCACCTCCGAGCCCTCCTATTTCTGCTCCTGCTCCTACCCCTGCTCCATTGTTTGATCAAGCTTCATCTTCATCAGTTGGCTTCACAGATCTTCAGTTAAGGCAACTCAAAGGCCTTCTTGATGATCAGTCAGAAAAATTAAAATCAGAGTTTGAAGACAAGTTTATGAACCTCAAGGAAACTCTATACTCTTTGGATGACCGGATCACCAAAATAGAATCTACTCTCAGCACTTTCAGAGTCTTTAAGTGGAGATCTTAAGAACATATTTGAAGAGCTCAAAGATATCTGCGGAGATGGCGAAACCTACTCTAAATGCAACGCAGAGCTACAAGATAAAATTTTGACTACTTGCACCTTTGTGGATGAGAGGCTAAAGGACTATGTGAAAATACAAACTGATGGAATGAAAAACATAATTGATCATTTGACTAGGATTGTTAGGACTCATTTTTAATGTATTAGATACTCAGTCCTTGCAATGTATTGAAGTTAATGTTATGTTTTACATTTGGTATCAATGTATTTGACACTTTGATGTAATGAATTATCTTTTTTGAATACTCAATGTATTTCTTCCTATTATCAATGAATGAATGATTTTGTTAAATCAAATCTTGAATGAATGAATGATAATGTTTATATTTCTCTACCTTTTGTTGATAACAAAAAAGGGGGAGAGTTTTATAGTTTTATAACTGTATATGCATATGGAAGAAATTGATTAATCAAATGATATTAAAATGATTGAATGAATGAGATGGGATATTTATTATATTTAAGTTTCATAGGGGGAGCTACCTCATTCAGGGGGAGCCTAAGCCTTTTTATGAAATCAAAATAAATTCACAAATCAATCATGCATAAACTCATGTTTTTGTCATCATCAAAAAGGGGGAGATTGTTGGGGAGTTTGTTAAAAAATTATATGCCCCAATCTTATTGATTTTGATGATTACCAAAAGTCATCAGTACATTAAAAGATGTAATGAGTTTATTTACATGAGCAAGAATTTATTTAGAACAATCAATGAGAATGTTAAAGTATGACTTTAATCAAATTGAAAGTAACTTCATGTTCAATGTTTAAGCTTTCAATTAGAAATTCAATACTTAATATTTCAATCAATGAGTTTTTGGAACATTTCTTGAATTGATTCTTAATGTCAATTTTATTATATTCAAGTCAAAATAATGATTTAAAATAAATATGGAACGAATTTAAAGTCAATCAGAAAATTTTTGATTTTTGATACGTTCCGGAGCCGACTCTTGAGTTTCAGAGTCGACTCTCCTCAGAGTACAGAATTGACTGTCTGTCTCGAGTCGACCCATGCAATTTCTCGAGTCGACCCCCGATTCTGTCGAGCCGACTCCATGACTGTGCGAGTCAACTCCGCTCAGACACCAGAGGTGTGTTTTTCTGAGCACTTCGCGAGTCGACCCCAACTTTTCATGAGTCGACCCTCGACTTTCAGGAGTCGACACTTTACTTTTGATGAGTCGACCCTTTGACTTTCTAAACATTTCTATTTTTAGTATCACGACCTCGAGCCAACTCGCGGAAAGCATGAGTCGACTCCAGCAAATCTGAGCGAAATTTTTCTGAATGCCAACTCAGCGTCAACGGTAAGTTTTTGATTAACGGCTATTTTTCTTTGTTTCTAACGGCTATTTTTGCAGAATCTATAAATAGAGAAGCCGTTTTCAAATCAAAGATATACAAACCGAGAGATATTCATTTCAAGAGAAAGGAAAGAAAAATTGGAAAAATAGAGCTTCATTTGAAAAAATCTGTGATTCAAAATAGAGTGAAAGAAAGAGTGTGAAATCCAAGAAAGCTCCTTCTGTGTTTAAGCTCAACAATCCAAGGAAGCTTCAGAAGAAAATCCAAGAGCTATTCAAGAGCATTACAAGTGATTTTCAACACTCAAAAGAGGAAAAGCTCAAATCAACTCCAAAGTACATTCTGTGAAGAATCCAAGCTGAGGCCCGATTCTACACTTCAAAGGAGTTGAGGAAAAGAGAAAAGCACAAAGCCAACCAACTGCAAATCAGGATTTTCTAAACTTTATTCTTACATTTGTTTATCCGCTCATTGAGGAGCCTTGTAACTGAAAAACCATACTTCTATTCTTTGTGTCTAGTTCAATCTGGGGGATTGAACTAGTTGAGGTAGTCTTACCTCGGTACAAGCTTGGTAAAGCTTGGTTAGGGTTTTTGTGCTGGTGAGCCCTTGAAAACCAGCTGGGTTTGTTGTGCGTCCGGGAAAACAACAAGTTTGAGTTGTGAGCTTGTAAAACAACTCTGCTGTAATCTAGGATGATTATAGTGTGGACCCAAGTGAATCTTGGGAGTGGACGTAGGTGTTGGATACACCGAACCACTATAAACTCTTTGTGTTTGCCGTGCTTTCATTGACTCTTTCTCTATCTCTGTTTTATTCACTGCACTTTGTATTTGCATTGCTATTGTCTTCATTCTTCTTAAGCAAACATTTTAAAAGACTAATTTTTAAAGAACCCAATTCACCCCCCCCCCCCCTCTTGGGTTGTCATCTGGGCCAACAGGATATAAATTAGATAGAAAAAGCACAAGTGGTGCATGTCAGTTCTTAGAATGTAACTTAATCTCTTGGTTTAGCAAAAAGCAAAATTTGGTTGCATTATCTACTGCTGAAGCAGAGTATGTTGCAGCTGGAAGTTGCTGTGCTCAAATCCTTTGGATTAAGAGGCAACTTGAAGATTATGGCATAACCCTTGATAAAACACCAATTAGATGTGATAACACGAGTGCAATAAATTGACTAAAAATCCAATTCAACATTCAAGAACAAAACACATTGAAATTAGATATCATTTCATAAGAGAACATGTAGCTAATAATGAAATCTATCTTGAATATGTTAATACAGAGGAACAATTAGCTGACATATTTACAAAACCCTTGAATGAAGAGAGATTTTGTTATCTTAGAGGTGAATTAGGAATATGTGACCCTTTAGAGTGATTTTGAAACCCTAAGGAATGAGAATCTAGATTTCTATAAATTTCTTGAAAATCCTCTCACAATTTTAAGGACAAATTATCTAGTCATCTAAGGTATTTGATTCTTAATTCTCCAAAATTTTATCAAGATTTTATAAAATATATTTTGACGAGCTTCAGATGGTTGAATTTCAATTTTTTCTCTGAAACTGTCATTGGAGTCGATACATCAGAATGAGGAGTCGACACCTCTGACTGTGTCGCTCTCGATCCTTGACCTTGGAGCCGACACCCGTGTAAGTGGAGCCGACTCCAGTTCGAGCGCTGACTGTGTTAGCGATTTGGAGTCGACACCCGACTTTGCGGGAGTCGACACCTGGATTCCAAAATTGATTTATTAGGGCAGAGTTGACACCTCATCATTTCATAACTTCTCAAATCCTAACCAAACTCCTCCAAAATTTTCCAAAACTTCCCCACCTCTAATTCCATCCAAATCAAAACTTCCCAAAGATCTAATGGCACCCAAAAGGAGGGAATCAGTGATTGGAGCGCCGGTGACCAGGGAAAACGGTCCGCGCATCGTCCCGCTCGTGAGCCGACTCCAAGCAGTGATTCGTCCACGGATTCAGACAACCCCAACACCTCTTCCACTCAGGTAGATACCTTAGCCGGGAGGGTTATCACAATGGAGAGAAAGATTGATTTTGACCTATTTGAAACCGAGGGTTTCTCAATCGGTAGGCAATTAAAGGAAATGGGCTGGGATAAGCTCTGCTCTCTTGATGTTCCGACTTATCCAGCCTTAGTAAAAGAATTCTATTTTAATTTGGCTAGAGGTGATGGCGGTTTAGTTAGCTCAGTAAGAAATAAGAGGATTCACCTTACTTTTCAAAATCTTGGAAACCTCCTTAGCATCCCAATTACCGGTTTAGCAGCTGACATGCACAGTGATAGGTCAGCGGCTCTTTCGAGAATGTTAGGAAGGGAAGTGACAGAGTTTGAGGAGATTAGAGCTAATCAATTACCCTTGGAATTAAGATTATTACACAACATTTGCAGTAGAATTCTATTTCCGAAGACCGATCGGTTTGAGTATGTCTCGGAGCGAGACATTGTTGTTATGGATAGTGTTTTGACTGGACAGCCAATCAACCTTGTAGCTATGATGATATTTTATATGGCGGAAGCTGGAGGGAAGAGAAGATCATCCCTACCGTATGGCATGGTGCTTACTATGGTTTTCAGGAGCCAAGGGGTTGTAATTCAAGAGAATGAACCATCTAAGAACCTGAGGCACACCGACTACTATAGTTTGGCAACATTGCATCGGATGGGTTTTGCTAAAGTGAATGGACAGTGGGATAGGAAAGGACACCTTGATGAGAGAACCCCTGTGCCGAGAGTTTCTGAGCCTTGCGAGGCTGGACCATCAGTTAGGGTTCCTTCTTCACAGCCTAGGAGTCCCATTCCTGCTCCTGCTCCTGCACCTGCACATGTTAATGATCAACCATCCACTTCTTCAGCTGGATTCTCAGACCTTCAAATGGAGCAATTAAAAAGTTTGTTTGCTGCTCAAAGGATGAGTTTGACAGTCAGTTCATGAATATAAAAGAATCACTTTATTCACTTGATGATCGGATTGCAAAAATTGAATCAACTCTCAACTCCTCTGCAGAATCTTTAAGTGGTGATTTAAAGAACATCTTTGAAGAACTTAAAGAGATTTGTGGAGATAGTGAAACTTATTCAAGGTGCAACGCCGAGCTTCAAGATAAAATCTTAACAGCTTGCACATTTGTTGATGAGAGACTTAAGACTATGTTAAGCTTCAATGTGATGGAATGAAAAATATTGTAGATCATTTAACAAGAATAGTGAGAAGAACTTTTGATGTAATGAATGTTTAATTTTGATGAAATGTAGTTTACATTTTGATGTAATGAAGTTTATGTGTTGATGTAATGAAGGCTATATTTTGATGAATGAGTATTTTTTATGTAATACTTGACTTTTGTTGAAATGAAATTATCTTTGATGCAATGAAATTATCTTTTGATGTAATGAAAATTATCTTTTGATGCAATGTGAAATATTCTTTACCTTTTTGTTGATTACAAAAAAGGGGGAGAGAATTATGGTTGTATATGCATTAAGAGGGAGAAAGTTATATTGTTAATTGCATTAAAGGGGGAGAAAGTTATGTTGCATTAATTATTTAATATGAAAAATCAAGTTACTTAATTGATTAATATGAAAACATTAATGAAGTTAATTGATTAATATGATATTGAGTTATTTAATTGATGTGGATTAATAATCAAATTGATTTGACTATGCATAAAGAAATCTTAAGTACCAAATATGTAAAGTAAGAGGAAGAATAATTTGAACTTCATAGGGGGAGCTACCTTATTCAGGGGGAGCTTACTCGTGAAGATCACTTCCTTGATAATTTTTTAATTTAAGAATTCTATGCATATACTCAATATTTTGTAATCATCAAAAAGGGGAGATTATTGATCCATTTATTGATTTTGATGATTAATAAAGGAATTGAGTATATTTATTTGATTACTAATGGATTTTATAAGTGTTTCAGGACTTAAATTTATTTGATCATTTAAAGGAATTAAGAAATGAATTTTGAATCAATACAAATCAGAGTTTCAAAGTTTCAGAGCTTGGAGTCGACACCTAGAAAACCTGGAGCCGACCCCATGGCCAATTCAATTTTAATCTGATTTTGATACGATCCGGAGCCGACACCTAGAGTTTCGGAGCCGACACCTAGAGTTTCAGAGTCGACACTTACAGTGTCTGGAGCCGACTCCGATGCGGGGACAGAATGCTTATTTTTTGAGCATCTGGAGCCAACACCTACAGTATTCGGGAGCCGACACCTGACGATGGCGAGCCGACACTTACTTTTTCGAGCCGACTCCTCAACGAACTCGAAATTTCTATTTTTGGTAAAACGATCTGGAGCCGACACCTGAAAAGTTGGAGCCGACTCCAACCTGACTGGGACAAAAATTTAAAATGCCAGATCAGCTCTAATGGTAATATTTCCTTTTTACCTAATTTCTAATGGATATATTTTGTTTCCAGGTACACTCCAACGGCTAGTTTCCTTCCCAAAACGGATTAAAAGAAATCTATAAAAAGGGGAAAAACACCCGTTTGAAAAAGAGAGGAAAAAGTGACGGAATATAGACAAAAATTTCAAATCAAAAATCCGAGAAAGCCTGAGCCTGAATCTCAAGAGAAAAACCTTCAAACTCAAATCCTTCCACTCCAAAAGCTCAAAGCGGAATCCAAGGCGTTCAAATCAAAAATCGGTGGATTTTTCAAATTGAAGTAAAAGCTCTGTTTCTTCCATTTCCAATCTTCTCAACTGCAACGACTGTGAGGGATTAAAGCTGAGGCTTGATTCATCATTCCAAAGAGAGAAGAGGAAAAGAAGAAAAGAAGAAAAGCTCAAAGCCAAACAACTTCAAATCAGGCTTTTCTAAACTTGTTTACTTATTTTTGAATATTTGCTCATTGAGGAGCTGTGTATCTTTAAAAAAATATTCTTTTGTTTGTGCCTAGTTCAATCAAAGGGATTGAACTAGTGGAGGTTGTTTACCTCGGGTCAAGCTAGATTAGCTTGAGTTTAGGGTTGTGTGCTGGTGAGCCCAAAAAACCGGCTGGGTTCGTTGTGATCCCGGGTAAAACAACAAGTTTGGGTTGTCAGCTTGTAAAACAACTCGGCTGTAATTGAGGAGACTATAAGTGTGGACCCAAGTGGATCTTGGGAGTGGACGTAGGTGTTGGATACATCGAACCACTATAAAATCTTTGTGTTTGCCGTGCTTCTATCTATCTCTATCTCATTGATTGTGCTTTATATTTGCATTGCATTTACTTTCATTCATTTTAAGCAAATAATTTTTATTTAGAGGTTAAATTTTTTAAAGAACCCAATTCACCCCCCCCCCTCTTGGGTTGTCATCTGGGCCAACACAAATCTATATTGATGATATCATATTTGGTGCCACTAATGATTCTTTGTGCAAGGACTTTGCTAAGCTTATGCAGGGAGAGTTCGAGATGAGTATGATGGATGAGCTGAACTACTTCCTCGGACTACAAATTAAACAAAGCAAAAATGAGATCTTCATAAGCCAATCCAAATATACCAAAGAAATGATCAAGAAGTTTGGCATGAAGATATCCAAGAGTATCGGTACCCCTATGAGCTCATCATGTAGACTTGAATCCTATAATTCAAAAAGTTTGTTGATTTAAAATTATATAGAGGCATGATTGGATCATTATTATATTTAACTGCTAGTAGGCCAGATATTTTATTCAGTGTTTGCATGTGTGCTAGATATTAAGCCAATCCTAAAGAATCACACTTGCTTGCTGTTAAAAGAATATTTAAATATTTAAATGGAATAGTAAATTTAGGTATATGGTATGATAAACAATCTAGCATTGACTTAATAGGCTACTGATTCAGACTTTGCTAGATGTAAATTAGATAGGAAATCAACCTCTGGAACTTGCCAGTTTCTAGGTGTTAACTTAATTTTATTGTTTAGCAAAAAGCAAACTTCAGTAGCACTGTCTACGGCCGAGGCCGAATACATTGCAGCTGGAAGTTGCTGTGCTCAAATCTTATGGATTAAGCAACAGCTAGAAGATTATGGTATTAAACAAAAAGCCATACCTATAAATGTGATAATACAAGTGCAATCAGTTTAACTAAGAATCCTATTCAACATTCTAGAACTAAACATATTGAAATTAGACATCATCATTAGAGATCACGTAAATAATGGAAATGTTGTTATTAAATTTTTAAATACTGAAAATCAAATTGCTAATATTTTCACTAAGCCTCTTGATGAAACAAAATTTTATGAAATCAGAAGAGAATTAGGGATGTTTGATCCAACCATTTAATGAATCAATTAATAAATTATTATATTCATGACATCTTTCAATCACATCAATTAAAAGGTACATCGTATCAAATTAAATGCTGTGAGTTTTAAGTTTTTCATTTTTATGAAAGCCTACTTCTATTAATTTTTTTCACCAACCGGCCATTTACAAGCTTTATCATTCTTTTGATGGAAGTTAACCGACCAGGCAACCAAACAGTCACCTGGCCAGCTAACCATCAGCTTCCTCCCTATATAACCTTTTTCTCTCCAACCGAGTATCCATTTCAAAATGTCTCCCTCATTTCAACCGATCGGCTTCTCCTCTCCTCCTCTCATTCTCATCCTCCTTCCATCAATCTTTTCCTCCATTCATTCAATCTTCTTCCATACACTCCATTTATCAATCTCTCTTGAAGATAGTTGATGGCTCCCAAGAAGAAGGCAATCGCAAGAGATGACGATTGTGCTGATCTTCACCGGAAGTCTTCTTCTTCTTCATCCCAAATCAACTCTTCTAGCTTCAAAATCTTTTGCTCATGGAAGGTTAGTCGATTTTAACTTCTTAGAACAAGAAGGCTTTAAAATTAGAAAACTATTAGTTAATCAAGGTTGGGATAAGCTTTTATCTACCAAGAGACCCATTTATCCTGAGCTTATTAAGAATTTTATGAAAACATATCTTTTGGTAGTGGAACTATCTCTTCCTTCGTGAAAAAGACCAAAATCGACCTTGACTATAAATCGTTAGGTTGTGCTCTAAATATTCCATCTAATGGTTTCTTAGAAGTCCTTCCTAGTGAACGTGGATATAAAATAGGTTTAATCCTTAATATTGATGACAATGAAGCCAGTAATATTGAAACTCTAGATGCAAATATGTTATCTGTAGAAAATAGGTTATTCCACAGTATCATCGCCAAAATTCTTGCCCCACGTGCTGGTTCGTTTAATGTTGTAAATGATAGGGACATATGTTTAATGTATGACATCTTAATAGAAGACCCTGTTGATCTACCTCAGCTAATGATGACGTAATGAAAGAATCCCTGTCTAGATCTAAGGCTGCATTGCCCTACGGAATATTTCTCACATACATATTTGAGTTTTTCAATATAAAGCTTAAGAGAGAAACTGCAGTGGCATTACGTCACTCTGACGTATTTAATGTATTCACTGCACCGTATGGACTTTGCCAAACGGGATGGTATTTGGTTAAAGGTTAGATCAAGAACTGGTCAGTCTAGTATGCCGCCGCCAAATATGACTCAATCCGCTTGTTCTCCTCAGAACTTCTTCAATTTTGACTTCAACCAACCGAATCCGTACCTTGCTGCTATGACTGCTGACCAAAATTTATTTCTATCTGATCCACCCAATATGAATGCTTCTGGACCTTTTTATCGTAATGACAACCCAGCTCCTGCTCCTCTTCCTATCGTACATCATGTGATGATCAAATCCACCATATTATCAATGAATTGACCCTTGCCTCTTCTAGTCGAAGCTCTGGAGACAGTGCTTCTTCTGTCAATGATCAGACCCTTGTACCATATTTCTTTATTTTTGAGACCATGTCTCAGTTTAAAATTACTCTTAATCAACTTGTCCATGATGTAAACATTCTCAATGGAAGAGTCTTTCATACAATGAATTTGTCATGGACCGGATCCTAAAAGAGATAAATTTCCTAAAAGGTAAGCTTGGGAATTTTAAAACTAAGGCAGAGTGGGTAGAATACCAAATGAGATCCAACGAGACCCAGACCCGAGATGCAACAAACACTGTCGACCATTGGACCGCATCTCTCTTAAGGCTGAGTCATCTCGTGGAGACTTACATCACTCTTTCTGCCGCCTCTGCGCTTGATGCTTCTTATTCGCATCCACACCTCTGGACTCCGCCGTCATAGCCTTCCTCCGACAAGCTTGGATCTTCAAACAAGCCAAATGTTTCTTCAGTGCATATTTCTTCTTCAGATGACAAGTGATTGTGCTTGACTTATGTAGTGAACGTACTTGGTATCGTTTATGTAATGCATGTTTATGACTATATTTTATGACTTGAAACCATGACATGTAATATCTGTATTGTTTTTACTCTATTTTGTAATGATCTGAATGACTGCTCTAATTATGTATAAATAATAACATCTCCTTAATATATTATGCTTAAATTTATTGCAAGACTTTTCAAACTTCTTTTTGATTAATGAAAAAAAGGGGAGAAGAATATTGCATACATTAAGGAATGGAGTAAAATAATAACTCCATATATTCATGGGGAGAAAAGAGTTCACTTATTCAGATTGACAGGGGGAGAAAGTAATGTTTTTCTGATTACACTCATGTCTATTTATTAAACTTTATATATTTGCTTCTTTCATGCTTAAGGGTTTTGTCATCATCAAAAAGGGGAGATTGTTGACCCCAGATTGATTTTGATGATTACAAAACTATTAAGCAACTCTAAGCTTAATACGGGGAAGTTCGGTCGCCTTGCAAGTAAGTATCTTCATGCAAAATTGATTGGTAAGAGAGTACTTCATTCTATTTTGCCACCTGTTAAATTTCGTTTGCCTTAGATAGTTTTATTGGCTTGGGAGTTAACTGGTTAGCTAACTTGTTATTCCATTTACCTACTGGCACGACATTCAGCTAACTGGTAAGTTGTCTCTATGATTTGGCCGAACAGTTGCTTATTTAAGCTAGCTGGTTAGCTAGCTTGTTAGCTAGCTGGAGTTCTTTCAGGTAGCTAAGGTGCTCGTCACTGTTGCTGGCCGAATGTCCTCCATTTTTAGCTAGCTGGTTAGCTAGCTTGGCCTGCTTCTGAGCTAACTGGATTTTATTTTAGCTAGCTATCACTTCTGTTAACCTTCCTGGCCGAATGCTCTTTATTTTTAGCTAACTGTTAAGCTAGCTGGTGGATCTCCTAGCTAGTTGGCGTATCTTGTTAGCTAACTGCTTTGACTTGGAGCTAACTACTTAGCTAACTATTTTTCACAGGAAAGCTTGGAGCCGTGCGCATGCCAATTTTAGTTAGCTGGAGAGCTAACTTCCTCTCTCTCTGGCCGTTTGAATGGTTTTGTAGTTAACAGGAGAGCTAGCTACCTGTTGGTTAGTTAGCTGGAAAGTTAGCTGCTTTATTCTGACGTGTGGCTGCCTTTTGCCCAGTTAGCTAGTAAGCTAACTAGCTTGGACGATCTCTTTGTTGCCTTTTTCCTTAGTTAACCGGAGAGCTAACTAAGTTGGACGGTTTCTCTATTGTTTTTGAACTTAGTTAGCTAGTGAGCTAACTCTTCCTTAGCTATTGAGCTAGCTCCCTTCCTCTGTGTCTCCTGCAAGCTGTGAGCCATCATTTTTTAGTTAGCTGGGGAGCTAACTACCATAGCAAGGCTTCTTTCCTCTGCCGTTTGATTTGCTCGTTAGTTAGCTGAAGAGCTAAGTATCTTTTGCTTAGTTAGCTGCTGAGCTAACTGAGTACTCTGCACTTTTTCTCCTGGCCGATTTCTTTTGTTGTTAGTTAGCTGGGAAGCTAACTAGTAATTGTTTTAGTTGCCTAAGGAGCTGCCTCTGAATGCCTTTTATTTGTTGTGGCATCTCTTGTGAGCTGGCTGACTAGCTAGCTGGGATTTCCTGGTTACCTCTTGGCCGAATGCATTCAAGTCTTCAGTTACCTGGAGTTAATTCCAGTCAACTGCTGCCTTAGTTCTTGAGTGTGCTCTTTATCTCTTACTCTCTCTCTATTTCTATTTTCAGCTACATTTAACTTTTGATTTTTTGAATTGTTTCAGGGTTTTTCCTTCCTCAAATGGAGACCTATATTCAATGCTTAAGGGAAACATTTTACAACGGTTATATTTTCTTCCCGTTTTTATTTCCATTTATTTCTAATGAATCTAACGGATATCTTTTTGTTGGATTATTATAAATAGCTATGATTAGAAGCACACTATGACAATTTTTGAAAAAGAGATTTTCAAGAGAAAGAAATCCAAGAAAAGAGTATTTACGGCATATTGTTGAGTGGTTGATAAGAGAGTTGCTATGCATTCAAGTCCATTCATTTCTTCAAAAAGTCGTCCAGATCTTTGAAGTTTTTCAAACAATCAAGACTTCAGCTACTTCAACTTCGTTCATTTATTGCTGAAGATATTGCTTCAAAAGTTGTAAAGTATTTTCTGAGTATTTGCTCATTGTAGGAGCTTCTCTTTAACATTCTCTGATTATTTTGTAAAAGGGTTAGTGTTAACCCTTGATTATTGTTGGCTTCCTTGTGCCGTGAAACAAGAGGACTAGCCTGGTTTGCCTAGGGGTTTTGGCTTCCTTGTGCCGTGAAACAAGAGGACTAGTCTGGTTTGGCTAGGGGTTTTTGGCTTCCTTGTGCCGTGAAACAAGAGGATTAGCCTGGTTTGGCTAGGGGTTTTTGGCTGTCTTGTGCCATATAAACAAGTGGGCTAGCCAGGGAAGGCTTTATAATCTTTGTGGTACGATTAGTGAAATTCCAAAGGTTTTGGGGAGTGGATGTATGTGCTGAGTTTGGCACCGAACCACTATAAACTTCTGTGTTTGTGGTTGTTTGATTCTCTATTGTTATTATTCTGTGCACCTCACTTTACCGCTGCAAATTAAAATTAGAGTTAAAACACATATCTGCATAGTAATTAATTTTTTTAATAACCCAATTCACCATCGTATTAGGTTGCTACATATGGGCAACAACTTCAAAATATGATGACAAATAAGCCAACCCAAACCTATTCCGTGTATCACACGAGCTATACAACATGACCCATATAATCCGTTTTAACCTATATAACCTATATGATCTATATAGCCCATATAACCATATAATCTATATAAAACTCGTACAATCTACATAATATATTTAATATTTAATTTACTTATAAAATAATTAAATATTAAAAATCATAATTAAAGCAAATATTTTTTTATTAAAAAAGAGATAAGAATAAAATTTTTACATAAATAAATAATTATCATTATAAAATAATAATTAATTAAAAAATAAAGGGATAACATTAACTTAAATAGATAGGTATAATATGTGACAACCAGATTAATAAATTGGATTACATGAATTGATCCATTTAGCAATTAAATCAATTATTGATCAATTTAGGCTAGCAAATCAATCATGACTAACGAATTAATTTAATTTTGATCTGGAAATATGTATACTCAATTCGAATTTACTAACATTGTACCAAATTTGAAGTTGTATTTATGAATTGTCCAAAACTATCATCCCAAGTTGTATTTATGAATTGTGCCTAAAACTATCAACCCTAAACACAAATAGAGAACTTGATTTCAATGTCCAAAGGCCAACGGTGGGAATGCATCGCCGCCCTCTTAAAAAGGGCCGGGGGAAGCGTATCAATTCTGAATAATTTCAGATTTTTGACAGGAATCTAACTCTAGAAACAAGTAAATCATTTTCCTATGATTGCTAGAGATATCAAAATAAGTTAATTGGCAGCCCTTTTAAACACAATGGCGTCTATGCTCATTAAATAGAGAATTGGAATCAAACACTCTCATCGCCTACACGACCAAATGTATTAGAGGCCTTACCTAGCCATCAAAATGATCCCTCTTATTTAATATGGTGCAAATATAATATTTAGACCTGGATTCTATCTTATAGATGCAATGGCTGTCGAAGAACTTTCAAAATGCATGAAGATTAATCCTTATTTCAAGACTTCTAACAACAGCATTTATGTATACATGGAGCTGAAGGAGAAGAAAGCCATAGGAGGGCTCACCAAAGCACCCGTCCAAGGATGCTCGCTCTAATGCCTCCCTGGTTTTACAAGGTTTCATCCTGGATCCAAAGCCACCAGATATAACCTGGTTCACTTTGGTACGTGACCGTTGCATGAAAATCCACAACAGATGAAGGAAGAAATCTCCAGGCTCCAGCTGCAGTGGTAGCCCTTACCTCTGCTAGCTACCCCCAGATGGACTACATGATCAGGTCCCTGATGCGTGTACCCCCAGCGAAGGACAAATTGTGAAAGCCTAGTTAAGGGCATAATAAACTCGCTCCAGCAGCCGAACCACCTGGCTGACGGAAATAGACAAATGGTGCGAGTCTGAAGTCGAAGCTTTTATACTCTGCAAGCCAGATGATGCGAGCACAGCTTCTTGCTGCATGCTAGTTAGCTCCAGGAACTGGGCAAGCATGTCCCCATCAAGTATGGTAGGCACTCCCGCCTGCATTGCAGCATTAACAATTGATGACCGAGGTATGAATCACATACATGATAGGATTCTCTCGATGCTAAGCCACAGAAAATAATAAAGAATCATGTTGGAACGAAAGAGGAAACATGTAATGTTGCATGGTTTTGTAATCATACCGGTAATCCACGCCCGCGGAATTCCTTGTGATCATTTCCTAGGATTGGAGCAGTCAATTGATGAACTGCAAGTCGTGCTTCGACAGCTTCCAACAATTCATGTTCCTCACTGCATGATCACAAATACAATCAAGGATTGACAATAAGAAGATCAAAAAAGAAAACCCAAGTTCTTCAACAAGGACCATCTTCCATGCAAGTTAACCATCAAAGAGATGAAAAGAATAAGACAACAGAAAAATGGCAGCACTTTCAGCAAAAGCTACAGCACAATGATAACACCCTAAATCAAGAAGATTAATTTTGTGAGCTCAACCAACAAGATGATACTCCATGTCATACATCATTTTCCAACGTTCTTCTATTTTGTTATAATGGTGAACATGGATACTCCTACACGTGCATAAATGCCCCTCATCATGTTGGATCAAGTCCGTCTTGCACCCAAACAGAGAGTCGACCTTTAATGTGATCCCATCTCACTGATATATCTCACCCCTCTTTGCTACTTTGTGGGTAACTTTCTTCCTTCCACCTGGCCTACCCAGACCTAATTTGCAGAAGCCTGCATAAACATTTTTTATCATGCTACCATCAAATAATGTGTGACTTTAAAAATATATTCCTGCCCCAAACATGCCAAGAATGAAAACCATGGTGCCTTGTGCCACACTGTAACCAAGCAACACTGAGTATTGATACACCAAACGGACCCTATGCCAGGCTTACCAACACCGTACCACAATGGTACTATTATGGAAACCAGTACCAAGAAAGCAAACCTTAATGAAAACTAATGTCTAATTATATAGCAAATGCCAATTTGTTCATTTATTTGAAAACATGGTGTACAGATTAAACTCTTTGCCATTGCCATACCATATATAAAATAACAAAAGTAAAACCAAATAACCACCTGATGAGGGTACAAGGAATGTATAGCCATATCATCCATCATATTTAAAGCTTCAACATAAACTCTGATACCTATGGAAAAACTAACATCTTAACTGAAATAATGTGTAGTGTATATGGGTTAGACACATGCTATTTTCAGAGCATGCATTTAAAATCTCTTTTTTCTGGTACCATAATGGAGATAAACGAGAACTAGGAACAGCTCATTTTACCTGGTAATGGGAATGAGGATCCACACGCTTCCTAGCAATGTACTTGCAACAACACTGTTGTAGGCAGATTGTAAGACAACCTTCGTACCATCACAACCATTCAACACATCATCTACTGGAAGTTTGTACGAAAATGAAGCCTGTAACCATTCAAGAAATAAAGTATTAAGAACATAAGTTTTTTAAGAAAATAAATATCCAAACACCCGCCACCTCACTAAAGTGCAAATAAATTGGAAGAGCGAAATATGTTGATTCCCTACTCAGCATTTCTTTGTCACAAATCACTGACAATTATACATGTTATTATGAAGACCACACTAACCTACAAGGATGATAAATAAAGTCTTGCAGCAAAATGCCAAAAGAAAACCCCCCCCCCCTCCCCCGTGTCCTTTCTTTCCCGCAAAGGGGGAAAAAACTCTAGTTTGACATTCATTTGTTTCATTTTCAAGTGCAGCCAGGTGCATCACTGCAAAAAGCTACCACCATCCAAGAACAGCAAGTAGAAAAAGCTAAGCAAGCATAGACCAGGTAGTTGCTGTTATTTCTCATACCAAGTTTAGATATGTATTAAACTGAAGTCATATTTCCACCCTGACACTTCCACTAACTTATCACCTCTTATAGCCAATGATGGCTAACCATGATCAGAACCAAGCAGCATTTTGGCAATTTCATTGTTACCTAGCAACAGTGATAAAATGCACATAAAGTTGTCATAATAGCAGTGTTGTTAAAAATATTAGGCACACTTAAGTGCAAAGGGCTTTTGGAGCCTAGATGCGCAAAGCATAGGTGCAAGCTTGAGAGAGATAAGGCACACATTTTTAAGATAAATAGTAGAACAATTTATATAAGTAAGAATTATAACCATAACAGAAAAAAGCTAAAAAATCATAATAATGATATATTTAGTCTATTACCTCAATGGAAAGTCTCATCTTTCTTAGTTGAAATCTATAATCTCTTAATGTCTTCCATTCTCTTTCTTAAATGATAGCATAATTTTTAGTGTTCCATTTATTAGTCTTTCACTTTTTAGCTTTTTTGTAGGATAATAAAAACAATTATGTATTGAATAGCGCAACATAAAATCAATACGATTTAATAAATATGATAAACTTAAAAAAATATCGACATGTTTTTCTTGTGCTTCAACTCAAATCAAAATCGTACATCTTTTTCATCTTATGTATGACTAGATAGAGGTACCTCACTTACGATATAAAAGAAGCACCTAACCCTTGGTACCTATTGTCTTAAGTACACCTTAGAGTATAAGAAGCACCTAATCCTTGACACCTAATGCCTTAAGCACATCTTAGGGTATAAGAAGCACCTAACCTTTATTGTCCTGCACCTCATGCCTTAAGAGACATGTTTTTAAAAGCACTGCATAATAGACTTCAATTTATCATTTCATTTTTGCTTAGTAGAAAGATATAATAGAGCAATTGTTCTACGGCCATGTTAATAACTCAGAGAACTTCATATAACATTTTATTCCGGAACTTGGATCAAGTTCTAGGTATATTCCACATTTGGAAAACGAGAAAATTTTGCAAAAGTCAGCAAAGAAATATTGCCGCACATGAAAACCATAATGATTGGCTTGAATATTAATTTTTAAGACCAAAATTTAGGAATTTTATACCAACAAATTATGAAATGTTAGCAACTGACTCAAGTCACCTCCAACAGCTCAATTATAGGCTAAATTAAGATTAAATTAAATGAAAACAAACTGTTGTTGATCCTTGTTATTACAAAAAAAACTATGAAGGTTGGCAATTGACTTAGCCACTCCCTACAACAAAATTGTAAGCTAAATCAAGTTTAAATCAAATGAAAAATTTGAAGCTGAACCTAAGCTCCAGCTTGTATGCTCTCTCTCTCTCTCTCTCTCTCTCCAATTTGAATATCAATCTTGAACCTAGCGTGTTCCAACCCAGATTTGAATTTAGCACAATTTAAGTGGATCAAGTTGTTTGAGATAGGTCTGCAATCAGCTCAGCTCACAGTTAGATGATCGATATCAGTCAAATAGGATGCAGTTTCAACCAACTAAACTATAAGCCTGTGATTCTCTGCATGCAGTTCCTTCAGGAAGAGCAGAAAGAAAGAGCAGACTTCTGCATTATCTGCTTCTCTCTTCCTGGGGTCCCTGGAGGGGTTCTTTAGAAGCAAGCTTGATCAAGCTCAACTTGATTACATCCCTAATTATGAAAGTAAACATCCATAATGATGCTGAATATCCCACTTCTACAGCCCAAAAACCCAAGTTGAAGGTATTGAACCTCCACTATTCTTACTGGATTCTGCTGTCATTTTATCAATGCCATATTGAGCTATATCAGATGGATGAAGCTAGAAAGGCCTCCTAAAAGGAGAAAACAGTTGAAAGGATGTGACTCAGCCAACCACTCAAAACATTCCATTTGAACATCGTTGAAATGGTTCAGAGACATTGCAAAATCTGTTCAAAACAAAAGGTTGGTCTAAACCAAAACTGAAAAAAACACTCAGAAACATAGCACACAAAGACATTTGCATCTGTGCACACACATTTCTTAAACACGTTTAGCACATGCAATGCACATGAAGGAAAGTGGAAACATACATGGACAAACACACGAACAAGTATTTAGCATGTGAGATATGCGGCTCTGATACTCCTAAAACCTGGATTTCTCCAGAAAAAGACTGAATAATTACTGGTTTCCTTTGATTTGAGACAAAGTGAATCTGAACTTGGCTGGAAATTTTGATTTTATTTCTTATTTCTGATAAGAGCACAGGTGGCACTGATATAGTTAAAAACTTATTCTGAGAGATGGGAAGTTAAAAATCTATGATAAATTTGGTCTTTGTAATTAATCTTTTAGACTCTTTGGAACCATATTCCCCTGCACTCTTCTTTGGCAAAAGGAACACCACGCAGGAAAAAGAACAATACAGGAATTAAAAGAAAAACAACCAAGAAAAACAGCATTTAGATTTCCTAAATAAAAACTGGCATTCTCAACTATGCCGCTGGGATCACTGCCACCTATTTTTATTTCATTTACTTTTTAAAAAAAACTCTGGTTCAAAGTCCCAATCAAATAAAGAACCCAGCATGGATTTAAAAAGAGAAATATATTATCAATTCAAAAAGAGAGAAGAAATAAATTGCAAAAACAATTCAGGTTAAAACCAGACTTAGAAAATAAACCTAGTTCAAACTTAGATCTTAAATGTGCAAACCAGACCCCAACAATCAGAATTACATCCAATTTATAGCATTTTCCCCTTCTTTTCCTTCTATTTTTCGAATCAGAGATAATTATTAGTTGTTTGTGTTTTTTTTTTTTTCAAGTTTCTACTTGGAATATTGACCTGTATTTTGGTTTTTTACATCTTTCCTCATGTATATAGTTCCTTTCCTCTACATCTATCAATATTATAGTCTGGATCTATTTTTAAAATATTTGTTGTTTATGATATTACTTTTCCTCTCCCACCCATCTGATTAGGAGTTTTTCTTTCTTTTCACTCACACAACTTGGGCGTCTTTCATCTTTTTTGGCCTTTGAACCTAGATTCTTTCCATTTTCCATCACACAAGATGACAAGTGAGATGACAGAACCACCACCGAAAGATTGCAACAAATGGTTATGGCTATTGGGGGAGAGTTTCCATTATCTATGTATATGCTTATATATAATTGTACACACGCATGCACATATGCATACGTAGATATACACACAAAATGTTTTGATTCTACAAGCCCAAAGGGCAAATCATCTCTTTCAAAAGGAATTATACCTTAAAAATCTAAAAATTACAAAAGAAATTACTTTCCCCATCTTTATGAATTTTTGGACTCATGCAATTAATACTAAAATCCCCGGACTAAAATTATCAGAAATACGTGCAGACTCTTCTAGGCTGCTGTACTTCCAACTTATGCAATAGTCTCAAAAAATAACTCCAGGCTATTCCCTTCCAGTGAGAAAACTCTACTGAAAGTCAGGATGTACCATTAAAGAGATCAATAACATTTTCATCAATTCTAGATAATATATGGAACTGATTATTACGAGTCAAAATTTCACTGATTTTTTTTCTAGAGAAGAAAGGATAGCTCAATCTAATAATGAAATACAACATAAACAAAGCCTTATTTCCAAACCAGTTAAGATCAGCTTCATGAATCCTTTCTCTTCATCCTGCTCAGTTTAGAGTCATATTGTCTCTAAAATGCAAAGAATTTAAATCTCTCAATCTAATAATGAAAAACTAATCCATATTTTGTAAACGATGAGGAAACATGAGAGAAGAATGTCATGTAACAACATAAGAATAACAAACTTGTGTGGGACAGATTGTCTAACTCTATCACTTCTATCTTGTTTTGAAACAATATGGCCATCAAGCATATTCAAGGCGCCATGCATCATATGTACCACAGCAAGTCAAGC
This sequence comes from Calamus simplicifolius, assembly GCA_900491605.1. NCBI lineage: Eukaryota > Viridiplantae > Streptophyta > Magnoliopsida > Arecales > Arecaceae > Calamus > Calamus simplicifolius. The sequence continues at coordinate 43,135 of UESW01000175.1, read as the reverse complement.
ATGGATCCAGACAGCATGACCATTTGCATAATGTAAACAGCACAAACGTTCTAAAAATGTTGCCCAAATCTTTGACAAGATAAAAGCAGCCATATAGCTCTCCTAGTCATCTGACCCCTAAAATTTCTCGAACAAAAATAACATCAAATCAAAACTCTAAATCAATTCTTACAAGATCTCCCTGGATTTTTCAAGCTCTTTCCGATTCTACTTGATTGAAGATTTAAGTTGATTCAAAAAAAAAAAATATCATTTTCATTTTATACAGTCAGCCAGTTCCTTTATTAAAATTCAAGACTACCAACAATAGGGTGCAAGGGATTACCTTCTGGATGCTCATAACGGTCTCTCCCATGTAAAATGAACAATTCAGCACTAGGTTCTTTTCTGGGCTTTCATTAACTGCAATTAAAAACCAAAATAAGAATCATCATGACGTTGTCCATAAGTTTTAGATGCCCAACATGTAGCCAATACACTTTGTGAGTAGTTAAGGGTAAACAAGATGAAGTATCATGTTTTAATACATACCATCTATAGGGATATTGCAAACAGCACTGGTTAGGAACATATCCAACAATTAGTGGTTGATGTGACAAAAAAGAAATTGATAAAGAGCCATTTCTTGACTGTGATTTTGACTTTTGACTAGAACTTCGGAATTGAAACTAACATATCATGGTTCTATCAGAACACATCTGAAACTCAGGATAGTTTCATATTTTCACCTAAAATTGACCTTCACAGTTCATATCTACGTATATCAGAATTCAGAGTTAATTTTTTCAGCTACTTCATTTATTTAATAAATTCTGAAAAGTATTTCCTAAATTGCCCTCAGATTTTGCAAGATCTGAGATAGGTGGAAGCATTTGGAAGTTTCTGTGCAAGAAATTCAGGAGAAAAATATTATCTAAAGGTCTTAGAAACTTTCTGCTTTTGAGAGCTTTACAAAGAGAGATTGTGTTTGGTTATGGGTTATGTTCAGCCCTAAGGAACAAAGGGCGTCAAACAGATGAATAAGTCTATTTTACCATTTTCTCAGAATAAAATTATTCTATTTCAAGGAATAGGTAAGTGAAAATTAAGATAAGTGAGTAAAAAGTGCCTTAAAATGCCAACAGGACGCTTCCACCAACTTTTCTTATTCCAGAAGAAAGTAATGGTGCTTGGCAGGACAGGACATAATAGACTGGAAAAAGTAGTTACCCCCAACCACTCCAGATTATTTTACAACAAATGGGGCCAAAGAACATAAAGGTCCTTCAATCCATTAGGCCTCCTGAATATTGGATTCAAAGATCCATAAGATCTGAAGTTAATTTTGGTTAGGTGGTAGGTCCCACAACCAAAATATATTTCTCAACCTACTTTCTAATTGGTTTATAAACCTATCATCCTCATTAGCAAATCTAATTGATCTAGAATGAAGCATTCGAACTTTGGGTGAAATTCTCACCATTTTCAAAAAAGCATGGACTTATATTTGTCTTGTTGCTTTAGAAACATGCTTTGCAGTTCATACAACCACACATTTATCAACATTTGGAATTTAGATTGCCATGTGTTAAATTGTTTCACTCTTGAAAATGATGTGTCTTGCATTAAAATATTTTTAACTCTTTATTTTTCTATTATAATTTTTAAATAGACTTAACAGAAAAAACAGAATCTAGGCAACCAAGATCTCAAGTAATATAATAAGTTTTAACATGCTTTTATTTTCTTTACTTCTCTTGTTACTCTCTGTATCCAATGATTAACTAATATTATGACCTGTTTTTTCAATCTTTTAGATTCTTTTTTTTCAGAAACACAGAGAAAAGAGAGATGATACCATATATATACACCAACATAGGAAACGATAACACCAATACAGAAACCAAACAGAATACAAAATATATGGCATCATTATGAGTAGTTTTTCATCAGAGCAACCAAGAAAAAGTAACCTCGGAAGCATTTATGTGCTCAAATCAACAAGTCGAAGCACTTTGGAGGGAAAAAAAAAAGCAAGAAAAATTTTCATTTTCTTGCACATGTAATTTTCAAGGACAATGAAAACAATTTGCAAATTATATATAACACCAAGGGAAAAAAAAACCTGTTTAAACAATTGTATGAGCATAACACAAAAAATGTAAAGTTTCATATACCTTCTAAGTTATTTGTGCATGACAAAACAGATATATTCCCCCTACGATCTGACACTACAGCAGTGTCACAATCCATAAGAGCGCAATCAGCAACTAACCTCTGAGCTGGATCAGAGTATAATTGTTCCAATTTCCTAAGATCCTAAAAATAGAACCAAGGCAAATCTTGTTTAACACCAATAAGCCAAAACCCAGACTAAATATCAGCCCCCAAAAAATCTAAACCTTCAAAAAGTTCTAATCATAAGGGGGAAAGTAAATTATGCTGTAGGACAAAAAAAAGCGTATCATCGAGCAGATTTCAGAAGATACAGCATACCTCATGAAAAGTATAGAAAAGGATACCATCACGACAGTCACCAACTGCTATTCTAGTAAAATGAGTCTTCAAACAAGTAATTGTAAAGCGTGTCCTGGCTATAGCAAACTTTCTCAACCGCTGAGGATTGTCATTCACAAAACCAAAAACATAGAGCTGTTGAAAGAAAGGTTATCATTAGCTGAACTCCTATAAGTATAGAGAGAGAGAGAGAGAGAGAGAGTCATATTCACTGCCCTCCCATAGTTCTTCACACTAGCTGAATAATTAATACCAGTCAGGAGGCAGGTGAGAACTTATATTAACAATTATTACCTCAAATCAAAACTTATCCTAAACATTTATCATTGTGGTAACGATATCTTACAATATTACCAGCAGATGCCAAGACATATCGGTCGAGATACGGACACACGGAGAGTACAGCACCAGACAATGTAACTTGAAAAATTGGTCGTAATTGCACAGCTCCCATTTCTTCAAGTTGAATACCATCACAGAAAGAATCATTTGGACTGCTGCAAAGACTACCACTTGATAACTGTTCGGTTGCATACCCAACAATTTCATGGAATGGAGAACCAACTTGGGTTGAAGAATTCAAAGTGGAACAATAGATCAGCGAGCCGCCTTCTGAAGAACTTTGTGCACTATCCAAGCTAGCACAACCATGCGTCCTTTGGCACTGTTGCATTCACAGTAGGACTGATCAATTGATTGAATGTTATAAAACTGCATTTGTTTGATAATATTATTTCATGAATGTAAAATGCCATCATTTTAACAGAGCAGGATAAAAACTACTACAATCAACAAGCCTTACCAAATTCAATCACTTAAATTTACATAAAAAGGCTCAAAAAAATGCTGGGAAAGAACTATAAAATGATGGCAGATGAACAGCAGATGTCATCCACTATTTTCTCATGTCAACTACTGTTGCCTATGCATTACACTCCCAAGCAAGCAGCAGCAGTTGGCATGAGAAAAAAAGCATAAATTGAACCTTGCAAACCGATATACAACCTGTCCAGGTGACCACATTGTCCCTGTATTTAAAGGTTGCCAAGCGCATAAGTGTATAGTGGCTCTACATGCAGATGAACACGCATGTTCTGCATGTAGAAGGGGAAAAGATGAATGAAAAGAATCTGTCCTGTAAACCAACCTTTCAGCTTCACCACTAGACATAATAGTCCGACCAGCAGAGTGACTGGTTCCAACAACCAGCACTTGCTCATTTCCTACCCTCACCATTTTCATGCATTTTGCTGTTTCTCCAGGTTCACATTTAAATTTTGAAAGCAGTGTCCCGCTGAGAGGATCTACACGGCATATGTCCGATGAGCATGAGGCATCAGTTAGTCCAGTCCTCATCACCAACAATGTTTTACTTTCACTATGATATAAAACTTTCCGTGGAGTGCCTCCAATGGAGAACTTCTGCACATTAAGTCTCTTGCTGTGAACCATTTCAACCTGCAAAGCAAGATCATTGAAAGAAACATGATATTGCTTCTCGAGAATGATAGGTGGAAAACACAAAGTACCGTAACAACTAAGAAATGATCAGCAACAAGACCAGTCTGTCCTGAATAATGAATGATAAACAGCTTGTGCTTTAATAATAGAACAGTTAATTCAGAAGATAAATTATTCTTCTGCTACAAACATCTGTGAGATACCATGTATTATTGGTAGCCTAAAGAAGAGAAAAAATAACCTGCAAAAAACGTGTGATTGTCATAAATTTGGTGCATAAATATGTTTATAAGAAGCTCCTCCTTCATAATTTGTTTTCTTTTTTAAAAAAAATTGATTCTCTATTGTTGCAGGAAAATCTGCTCCAACATATGTTTTGGGTTCAGGCTACCAGATTTTACTGAAATGTCTCAGACTTTTACATAGAATTAGGCTAATAACAAGGAGACACGAAAAGACTAGAATAAAAAAGAAAAGATGGAAGTCTCACAATATAAGTTGTTAACCATTTATATTTAAGTAACTTACAGGACATTTAATGAAATAAAACAGGTGAAATATAATTTTCAATTATTTGGTCAACACATTTAGTTTTGGACCCATGCAGGGTGATAATGTAACATTGCTTGAGGTTGGCTACCCATGCACTTTTATCTAACAGTATCTAAGATAATTTTGCTCAAATGTATTGTCCATCAAGAACTATTTATGTATACATAAAGCAAGAAGAAAACATTTTCACAAGTAAAATTGCTCATATTTTAATGTAAACATTTCCGCATAATAAAATTGCTCATATTGTAATGTACAATATGAAAAAAACCAAATGGTTTTGGAGACACATTTGGATGATTTCAGGGTTATTACATGAATCATTGAACAAAAACATGACAGCATATGAATAGGTCACCATTCAATAAAAACAGCAAACTGAGGGATGTGGCTTGTACCATGTATTGCATGCCCCCTTATATACTGTAAGCCTTGATCTAAAATATGCTACCTGGATCCTTCTAGATTTTTTAAAAATGAAGAATCCAGATTAATCCAAAATCCAGCATATAAATCTGGGAGAAAAGAAAAGAAAAGGAAAGGAAATCTATTTATACCTATTAGCTAATTTAAAACTTTCTAAGAAGGATCACATGTCCAGTGTTTCCTTGTTATCAGACTTAGATGAGCTTATGACTTTCTAGGCTAAAGGCCTGAAGGCAGTTCACTCCATTTTAATCAGTACCTTGAGATTGGATGCATCCTAGGTCCGGCTTTACTTTCTTTAATTTTTTTAACATTTTTGTCTTTCCAATGGTGACTCCGTTCCCTGTCGTCCACTTCATGGCGTTCCTTCAACATGTCCCATCATGGGTGTTTTGTGACACCACAATCTAGTATTGATAATATGAGGCATATCCTCCAGCAAACTCAGCCAGCCCAAGGATATATTTAGAGCTTCTTTAGCTACCCAAGATGGTTCTGACTTCAATTTCATATTATATTGATGCATGCATTTGGTTAGAGCGATCAACTTATAAAATATGCTACATTTTTTACTTCTGGTACATGACAATGGTAGATGCCTTTACAGATTTGTGTAATTAGTTTTAAGAACTATATATAAAAAAGCATTTGCAATTCATTAACTTTCATTAGACAGAATCGATAAATATCTGATATCAAATAGTATTCCAGCATCAAACCTTTTATTGTTAAAAATAAAACAAAAGTACATCCTCTGAATCTTCCTATTTTCATAAGGTTACATATGATACTGTTCCATAATGCATAATTACAGTTTTACATCATGTTGATGTTCATTTCACACACACATATATTTAGAAGCGATATGCTACTAGTTGTCTGCTCTATTGTGCTCATAGAAACTAACAAGTTAATTGGGCACTTGACAGGGAAAAAATTTCCCAGCCAATCAATACCTAAGTGTCTCACTTATCAAGTATTGAAGAGGGATCTAGATAGAGTCCAAAAGGCCTATCAAACAAGCAGAAATAATTTCAAACATATATTTTAGCAGTTTGTAGATCTACGTTATATGTGATGATAAGGACCAGCATATAGATCAAAAAGAAATGAAGCGACCTACTCTAAGCAATTTAAAACAAAATTAAAATTATAGATAGGGTTCTCACCAAGTGTAAACTGTTCTCTGCAACAAATAAAATTCCCTTGGGGCAGTCAACAGAACAAACTGGCGTCACATGAGTTGCAGGCTGAAATGAGATAGATGTATATGCAAGGCTGTGTCTTGCAGAATGCAATAGCCAAGGCCTGTCACTGAGAATAATTATGTCTGCATCAAGCGATTCATGCAGAGATACCAAAAACACAGGAGTAATCCCAATGCGACGGATGGCAATCAATTGTAGAAGAACTGGTGTAGGGTTTTCAGTATTTTCCACAGAAAATGCAGAGATCGCAGGCCACTCAAACCGAAGTAGCATTCCATTTCTCAGGCCTGAAAGAACATAGGACCGATCAACTGATACAAGTTTAACATCTTCAGGGATGCAACCACTAATAGGAGTTCCTAGTATATTATTAATTGAGATGCTTCCAATAGCAAGGACCTTGATGGCTCCTTCAGGGGAAAATGAAAGAATTTCCACTGATGGTTTATGAGTACCAATGACAAAAATTGTACTGACTTCGACTTTACTTGAGAGACAACCTTCATGATTCTTGTGATCCAATCTAACTTCTGAAGCTAAAAGCTCATGTTTCACATATCCCCATGGTACAGATATGCAAGATACTTCATGCTGCAGTCTTGCATGTTGAATCTCAAATATTTCATAATGATAAGCTGAAAGTGATCTGACCCCAAGAATAAATAGAAAGCAAGGATTAGAAGTAGCTACAATTATCATATTGCGTCCAACTGCACCCACACTGACGGTCACATTATCAGGATACCAAGAGGTGCAGATTGGTGCAGAAAGAGGGATGCCTTCAGATGAGCAAATGTAGTGGGTAAACAAAGTCTCACACCAGTTCTGTGAATCTGCACAAGCAATCCATCGGCCACCATGCCGCAGGCCAAAGTGCAAACGTCAGACTGAAAACCAACAGCATCACTGACATCAGTAAAACTTAAACCAACTGACAGTACTCTAGTTTCTTCAACAAAAGACAACACTAGAAAAGAATGGTAAGAATCACTTTCTTTCATTCTCAGTGTCCATGTACCAGTTACTCCTTGATAAATAGGGGCAGTCCTTAAAAGCTTTTCTACACTGATACCACTTCGAATAATTCTTAATGATCCCTCAGGACTCATTCCACAACTGGCAAACATTTGATCCTGTTTCTCTTCATGGTAATCAGCAACAGATAAATCCAGAATTGGTGCTATGTTTTGAATGGGACTTTTATAAAGCAGCCTACCATGCTCCAACTTGAGGACCATCCCATCTCCCATATCTACAAGCCCTGCAATTAATCCACCATTGACCCATAGCAGCGCCTTGCAAGGCAAACCCTTGTAAAGACAGTCTGATAAATTAACTCTGATTCCCTCAATGTCAAAATTAATTTCAATTAAAAATAGTTCCCCTGTGTCCAAACAAAAGATCATTTTCGGACTCATTGACTCGTCAGGTTCCCAACTCCATGAACACACAAGCTTGTGATTTAAATTTCCTTTACCACTTCCACTATCAATGCTCATAGGGTCATCATCCTTGACCATATCATCACCAGAATCTCTCAATTCTAGCAAAGCACAAGCAGCTACATTAAACATGCCTTCATCATCAACATCTAGAACTCTACATGATTCTTCAATAGAATTTCGCTCTTCAATCACACTAGGTAAATTTAAGTTAATCCTATGAATACGACAGATATTCTGTGGATTTCTAAGATCCATTAAAAGCACATCTCCAATCCTAAACAGAAATGCAAAGCCAGAAAGATGAGGAATTGCGGATATATTATGTGCAAGAGGTCCAGGTTCTGAAAATCGAGATAAAAAATGAATAGTACGTGTCCTAGAGTTACATCCAAACAACAGCAAATCATTCATGGTAGACCCTTTCCTGCAGTGCAAATTTCAAAACCTTCTAAAGTCAGACACGTTCAATTCTTAATGTAGACATTGTATCAATAACAGTAGAATAGTAAACAGACACTTATCAAGGCAATCCCATATTATATCAATTGAAAAATTGCACTCACAAACACAATGCAACAAAATCACACCTGTGCATTATTATTGCCAATACAGGATCATATCCTTCCATGCAAAGATGGCTAGTGCCTTTTGAAATAAAGCTCATGCTCCAAATTGTACCACGGATGCTAGTTGTTGAAGTATCCCTTGTTGTGCTCATCTCTCCTTCATTTTCTGGTGGATAGAAGATTTTCTGAAATTATGACATGAGATCTTCAAAATCTGAAATGAGTACTATAACAAATTAGATGGACCAGACTTAAGAACTCGCTCAGTCTATGCATAAGACACCATCTAGGTTGATCAAATGATTCACAATTACTGACCTCACCAACAATATCGCTTCCAGCAGATTTAGACACAGAAAATAGAGCAAATCGGTCTTCATAAGCGCTAACAGCCACAAACAATCCCCTGAAAAATGGGGAAAAATGAAAGCTAAGCGATTTCCTCTGTTGACTTAAGGCACTAAAAATGGAATGCCATTAACATAACAAATGAAGAAAGCTATATATATATATATAACATTGCTGGATTGGCAATTTGAGTTCTTCTACATTTTCAGAATAGTTAAGCAAAAGTGTATGAACTTCTTAAAACCAGATTAAATATCATTCACAAAGTGGATCATAAAGTAGTTGGGAAAAGGCTTAGATGAGTTGAGTTGAGTTGAAAGTGGATCATAATAGATTAAGTTAATTTCAATAAAAAGAAGAGAAAAAACATGTCTACAAATGTGTTGCTACAGATCTGCACTTGAATAATGTCATTTCTAAAATATCCTTCACATATACAGCTAGATACTTCATTAGCACATTTATTGGTTGCTAGTCATATAGCAGATAAACTAAAAAGTATCATATTGTAACTCATTAGAGGATATACTTGTAAATAGGTCACTCTCAGCCGAATTTTAACTATATTGTTTGAAAGAGACAATCTATAAAATATTTTATTATTCATCTTACATCATTGTTTTATGCAAGCTCTGCAAGGCCTTCCACACAATTTATGCCTAGATTCCTTTAAGTCTTCCCATCTCCAATCCTACCCCTACAACACAAATTCAAGATCCACCTTTTATTATTTCAGTTGTCCCTCATCATTTTATCCTATGTTAGAGAAAGTTTGTGTTCTAGTTGATGGCACCATCCTTGATATGTTAAAATAAATTTCCCTATATGAATTTGCATATCACTTTAAAAGTTGTAGCATACACATGGTGGACTGCTTGCACCACTCCAGAGCACTTGCTTATAGATGAAACCAATGCCAATGAAATCATTCATTCATCTTAGCAATTATGACTCAAATCTTTTAAGTATTGAAGCCCAGGATTGTATCTCGTGCCTATGCAAACTTATGGAGATTTAACAGGTATGGACAGCCCACACAGAGTCAACCCATAAAGGTAAACTTTGTTATTGTTCATTCCTCCCCATTCCGGTAACCTTGGATACTCCTTAGAGAATCCACAACATATTGTTGATCTGGAAGTACATATGACAGTAATGAACCATGGGATTATTGCTGTCACATTGAGATTTAAAATATACTTTATGCTAAGAAGTTTTTCCCTTTCTTTCTATCTTTTTCATTCCTGATTTATAAGGTTGAACAATGGTTTGATCCAACATCTCAAATTGTGACTTAAAATGTCATCTAACATACAGCTTTTGGCACTCATACCACAGATCAAATATTCTGCAGAAAAATTGAAGTATCACTATTGCAAGAAGCATAATACATCATAAGCAGAGTGGGAATATATAAATAAACGTTAATATTCAGTTAATGCAGAGTGACATCCAACATTAACAGCACAAGTCATTTGACCGCCTCCTAATGATGAAGTTCAACTAGAATGAGTCAAGACTCCCTTGTACAAAGTGCCAACAGAAAATCTTAGAAAGATGGTATCCAAAGAGAAAATAAAAAGGAAGAAAGGCTGGCAGGAAATTTACTCAGGATCAACAGCTAACATTCTTCCCAATTGATGTCTCGAGTTTCCTGGTTTGGATAATTCAATGTGTGCCGTGGCAAAGAATCTACACCAAATTAGCATACAATAATGATTAATTATGGTTCACCTTTTGAAAGAGATTTAGTGGAAGTGCACATAGCTCAAAATAACAAAGATACATCTAACAGCAAAATGGATTGACGATCACATCTGAATAACATAGTACAAGCTAACCTGTGCATCTCCGAACAAAAGGTAAGAAAAGAAAGATTTCCAGAATCTGAAAGAACAACTAAAAGGTCTTTCCCTTGTGCCTGTAAAACATAAGCATCATTGAATCAAGACATGAGATAGAATTTTTTATACACAACTAAATGTGTATGATAATATATTTACAAATTAAAGACTCAAAGGAAAGCCACTGGTTAAGAAAATAAATGTTACGGAGCATAAATTAACACTAAAACCTGAGGCATAGCTTCATGAAGTTTCTCATTCCAACGTAGTATGGCAAGATCTTTTATTGTGCCAAATACACTTTGCTCGCAGATTGATTGTACAATTCCATCTTCACCAACTACTACCAATTCTAGTGATGTCTCCTGAAAACATTTACCCATTACAAATAATTGTCACTATAAGCACCAGGAATAATGTAAACTATATCTAGAACTACAACAAAAGTTTATGCTTTTTCTTACAATTGAAACTTACAGAGAAAAGAGGGCATTATATTGCCTATGCTTCTTTACCAACATACAGCTTCGCAATAAACTTTGATATGCTTAGTTCGGTCATAGTAGTGCCTCATGAATTGTGACAATTTCAAACTTGATATAGTTATGTGATTGAACCATGGCAAAAAGGGCATTTGCATTTGGATGCCTGTAATTATAATATCAGGCAACAGTAGTTTGCATTCTTTTGGAAAAATGAATGGTTTATATATCTCTATTGTACAAATAATTAAAGTTTCATCAAGCTGGCATCTTTATCCACCATTACGCCCTCTGTTTCATAGTTTGTAAGCAAAATAGCCCTAGCTTGAGCAGTGAAAATAAACCACACTACCTGCATGGATTTCTAACGTCAACTCGAATTTCGAAGTTTTTATGCCTTTTGCGAGTCTCAAGACCCTCACTTTCCTTAGTAATTTCGTCCAATGTTGTAAGAAACGAGCAAATTATAACGGTACAGCAACATGAAAGGCAACGCAATTAATTAAGGCGGCATGTACAAATTTCCACGAAATAGAGCTAACGTAAAACGAATAAAAGTAATAGAGAGCAGATCAAAACAACAACTAAATGGACTTGTGAATCATAGATTCGTGAAGAAAAGGCTGTCAACACACATTAAGAATATGGCAGAGAGAAAATTTGGCAGAAGAAAAAGTCCATGGTTGCGTTGGAAAAAAAAAATCCAAGATCTAGATTAAGGAGGGGAAATTAGGCACCCTTCCGAAGACGACGTCGAAGGAGGATGGGGAGCGGAGGTGGCCGTAGACGGCGTGGAGGACGGCACTTCCCCGGAGGACGCACTTGGCCAGGTAGTGGATGGCACCGCCGCCCTTGGCCTGCGGCCGCGACTGGCTTCCGGCGGGCAATTCCCCTTCCTCAGTCCCCACCATCTCCTCTCTCTCTCTCTCAATCGGATCGATCTCTGGAGGTAGTGAAGGTTTAGACTTTAGATAGAACGAGATCGATCTCAGGAGGTGGTGAGGGTTTGGATGGAATGAGAGACCAGGGTTCGGTCGGTACGAAGGTCGGCGGGAGGAGTTCTGGAAACAGCTTGGGGGCAAGGGGTATACCCGTGTTTCTTCTGTTCGGATCATCACCCCCAGTGCCGTCCGATTTTAATCACCGACTGCCCATCGAAATAATTAGCCGTCCATTCTGGGTCCCGATGCTCGCGTCCACCATAGATTTCTCGTCGTGCCCTTTGTAAATATTAAAATGAGTAAGAATGATTTATTTTAAATTAAAAGTTGGTCGACTTTCAACTGCTTGCGTTTGGTTTCACGTTATTTACATTTGTAAAGGTTGCTTATTTCTTAATGGGCCGCAAGGATGCCATTCAGAGTTTGCACGCCAACTCATAATAATAAGATGAAAAGAAAATCAGGTTAGAGTAGAATATTTTTTTTTTAAATCTAACTTGCCAATCAAAATAATTCATACTTGATTAAATAAATTTTATAAATTAATATATTGTATGTATAAAGAATTTAAGATAAATTCATATAGTTCAATATAATTATTTTTTTATTTTTGATAAAAAGGGTCGGACTGATCAATTTAACAATACTACTCAATTGATCTAGGCAACAAGCATTTTAACAGAGCAAAGAGACCGTTGTCAATTTTCATTTGAATTTGGACATTTGCTCAGTTAAATTAACAGATAACGAACTATGTGCTGTTCTATTAGGAATATTGTCAACATTCTTGAGGCACCAAGACCTTTAAAGCAATGGTTAAAGCCTGCCCTGCTCCCCTTGTACATCACACTTCTTTAAGCTATTTGACTCTCCAAAAATTTGAAGTAGCAGGTATAAAACAAGTAAAGAGAAAGCCTACTACAAAATGAAATGGTCTCGAATTGAATTTCAGTTTCTTTTTTTATTTATGGGAGAAGGCAAGATCACCTCAAATTCTTATTTGCTACATTAGATCAGCAAGTAATTGGGAAATTCATATTTGGCACAATTTCAAATCAAGAAAATCCAAGCATGTCTTGATGAGTGCTCTTCTCCTATCCAGTCCATTCCTAGAAGTAAGCCATGCTCATCAATCTGCCAAGGGAAGCAAACTCATAAACACTCATTGTACCAAGAATGTAGAAGAAAATCCAATTCCCACAATAAAATAAGTGAATTTTTTGCCTGGCTATGTTAGTGGAAATAACATATATTCAGCATAGAAGAGGTTCCAAATAAACTGATAGAATTGCGAAATTGCTTTCTGGAAAACAGAAAAGAGAATTAGATCATATGGTAAGATGATAATGTGGATATATACTCTAGGCTTTGATTGTTTAGCCAATAGAGAAACTTATTTGGAGTTTAATTTTCTATATGATGCCTATGGAGTATGCACTTCACTTGAATACAATCAAAAGCATCACCAAGTTAACTCTGTCCAGTAATTTGGCAAACGATAAACCCAATTGAAGGCAAAAGCCATACCAAAAACCATGTACACCCCCAATGTCTCCCTTTGTCTCCTTTTTTTTTTTTTTCTTCTTCTTTTTCATTGAAGGGGAGGTGGGATTCCCATATTTCTCAATCTGACAAGGAAAATATGCATTCAGAACCTGGATTCCGATGTCCCTGACATTTTCAAAAAGAAAATAAGTCAGATAGGTCTTTTAGTGATGCTTTTTAAATCTTTTGTTTTAATTACAGGACTTTTTTTTTGTTTGTTTGTTATGCTTGTACAAAATAATCACACATCTCTTAAATAATACAGCTCAAGTAGGAGACATTAATGCTGTAGTATCATTATCCCACTAATAGAAAATAAGAAATTTTGTATAGATTTATATCTTCTAGAGAAAAAACATGGAGTAAAACGAGACGTCAAATGCAAGGATTCATCATGGCAATCTCCATTCAGTGATGAAACTATATGAAGTTGGAGATTACCAGCCATTTGTTTGTCCATGAAATGATCACTTCCCAAGTTGTGACAAGAAGGATGATGATCATCATAATAATAATGATGATAAACTCTTTTCTCAATGACTACTGTTGTTGCTCAACTGATGCAAGATGGAAATTAGTTGGCAGTAAGTAATAACCTTTATGTTCTTTATTTTTTGTTAGCATTGTATATAGTTAATGAACAAGAGAGGGATCTTAGCATGCTTCACTACTCTCTGTCCTCAACTAAAGGTAGGCACTGGGCTGTGCCCACAGCACGGCACGGCACGGCCCAGTAAACCATGCCGTGCCGGGCTTGAAATTTTTTTTTTCGCTGGCTCGGGTGGCACGGCCCATAATGGGCTGCCAACCCGTCGGGCCGGCATGGCCTAGGCCCACATGGGCCTATGCCGTACTGGCCCATGGGCCTGGGGCGTGCCGGCGTGCCGGCACCATATGCCTGTGCCTTGCCGGACCACTCGATAAAAAATTTTTGTAAAAAAATATTTTTTTGATAATTAAAAAATTATTAAGAATAAAAAATTTTATTAATATGAAGCCACCTTAATGGTGGGGGTTTGGCATAGACCCCTACTAGTTTATTAATTTAAAATAAAAATGGTACATGAAGGGAGGGGGGCTAGGCCTGACCTCCAGAATATAATAAGAAAGGAGTAGAGATAACTCACTTTAACAATTAAAAAAAAATACATTATTAGAAGTGAACTATATTATTAGAAGTGAAACCAATTCAAGCCCAGGAAGACATAAGGTCCATACAAAAGGCTTTGTTAAAGCATACTCTATCCTCCAAGAGCATCAATCTCAGCTTCTGTCATGTTAAAAAAGACTTTGTGCATCGATTTTCAGTGCATAAAGCGCGCACCGGATGCGCGGTATTTGCAAGTCTGGTCCTTAGGCAAGTCCATAAGGTGATTCCTGGGCCTACTGTGCTCTTTGGCTGGTTTTGCTCAACAAGAGCATGGTTAACGTCAAGAGACTAGACTTTCTTGTCTGATTCATTCATGATGCGTACAGTGCACTGGACGACCTAGTTTTTTTATAAATTTGAGTCTTATGAGAATATCTAAACTTAGTAGGTCTTGTTCCTTTTTGTTATTTTTTTCTTCTGATGTCGTTAAATTATGAATAAATGAACAAAGCTGGAGAGGGTGCCATTCAAACGTGCAGCACGCCTTAAATATAATAATGCAAATGTATCCAAAAAGATATATACTAGTGATTTATTACTACAAATGTGACTCACAAGTTATAGTCAATTACATACAATAGTTAGGAACTAGACCTGCAAACTTTAACACGATTAGAAGATTGGATCAGTAGCTCAATGATCCAATAATGGATCAATGGTTGAATAGTATAAAAAAAAAAAATAAAACTAAAAAAATGATTCGTAAGGATAAATAGAGATAAATTTTTAATAAAATTTAATTAATATGATAGCTAAAAAATTTAAATTCTTAAAATTAAATTATTTAAACCTAAATTATTTTAATAGAATTATATTTTTTTACATTGATAATTTTATCTTTATTCTAAAGATATGAGAGTCAAATTTGCATTTTTTTCATGCATGATCACCTCTAATTACATATAAGAAACTATTTTTTATGCAACTAATCGTATAAAAAGTTAAAAATGGCCTTTGAATAACTTTTGCTTAAAAATTTATATTATTTAATTTTATGCATGATCACCAGGGGCCTTGCCTAGCATGATTATTTTTAAAAAATAAAAAGACTAAGTCAATAATTTTGTCAAAAAAAATTGCCTATGCATGGCCCGTTAATTTGGCCGGCCCGGCAGGCCTGGGCCATGCCGTGCAGACATGGCCCAGTGCCGACCTATATCCTCAACTGATAGTGTATTAATTGAGATGTGTCATATTGAAATTTTAATCCCTAATGCAGTCACACATAAACAACAACAACAATTCTAATTGTTCATAAACACATATGTAAGTGAGAGTGACTGATAAATTAATATAATATAACTATCATGTAAAAATAAAAATAAAAATAAAAATAAACTTGGCATACAATTGTTTTTTTCAGAATCCATGCCTGAAAACATATGAACCCAGAAAAATAAAGTTAGTCCATAAAAAGATTGCCAAACCTTAACTAATAAAAGGAGGACACTCATGAGAATATACATATACCATGTGAATTACAGGGTGTGCATTGATTTTTTTTTTTCATGCAATACCAAAGCTGCTTTCAACAATAACATTAGTAGGTTTCTTAAGCCATTATTTTGTCAGTAAAATCAAGCTGTTAAGCAGACAAAAGGAGTTCACAGATGCCATAAAAAATTGCAATGCCAAGAAAACTTTCTTTACGAAGTAGAGACTGCTTTAGTTTCAACAGGAATAATTTATGGCAAACATCATGTAAGTGTTGACTTTGAAAGAACCAAGTAATTATGCTATTACTTAAATGTAGTAAGTGATGTGGCTGATAAAAGCCACGTGGGGTTAACGGCCAAATTTACTAATGACAGGAGTAGCTAGGATAACAGCGGCCCCAAGGTGGCCCCGGCTCCTAGCGGCCTGGCTCCTAGCAGGCTTGATTCGTAATGGTCCTGAAGCGGCCCCTATTCCTAAGCGGCCCAAGGTAGCAACCCGGCTCCTAGGCTCCTAGGCGGCCCCAGTTCATAACCAGCCCTGAAGCAACCCCTATTCCTGAACGGCCCCAAGGCGGCTCCGGCTCCTAGGCGGCCCCGGCTTTTAGACGGTCCCAGTTCATGATCAGCCCTGAAGCGGCCCTGTTCTGAACTGCCCCTATTTTTATTTTATCTTATTTTCAGGATTAACTTCAGCTTCCCTAGCAAGCCTTCACCTCTGACAAGGCTAGACCCACCGATCATCTCTGAGTCATATATGTCTAATAAGACAAACTCCATGATTCCGGCATAAGCCCAAGAAGTCACAATCCATCATGAAGCATTGATGATTCTGATCAAGATAAGCCCAAGAAGTACAATCCATCATGAAGCATTCATTGATGACTCTTATCAAGATAAGCCCAAATAGTCATCATCTATCATAAAAAGTACCAATCACTCAATTCAGATGGGGTAAATCCCACTAGTTTTGACATTTCATTGGCAAAAGTCATGGATCATCATGAGATTCCAAAGCTTTTGAAGCAAGTTACACATACCCCAAGTATCAATAAAATGGGTAAGAGGGACCCCTGATGAAGGTATGAGTACTTAAACACTTAAGAAAGTTTGGATCATCTTCTTCCTAACTCTTTCTCTCTCGAGCTTTCTCAAGCTCACGGCTGTGATTCTGATCATTAACTTGAGCATCGGAGATCCCCACTGAATATCTGGATCCCGAGACTTCTTGCAGATCCCAACATTGGAGCGAAGCTTCTTTAGTAATTTGATGATACTTCCATTGACGCTCAAGGATGTCAACTCAAGGTGATCATTTATCATCAGATTAGCGCGCCAAATAGGGGGAGGCATAGAAGGATAGCTCTGTAACTATGAGCTAACAAGCTCGCCCCTTCTTGAACAATAATAGTGATGACACATATTCAGGAGGCTTCTACCAATTATACTGGGGGCATTCCTCCCATGCTGAGCAACCAAAGGCTAATCCCCCTATTCTTTCTTTGCCACCAGTCTTATCTACTCCCCATAAACAATTGGCCACTTTACCCAACAAGTCCAAGCTCATATTGGGGCGGTCCGTAAGTTGCAAGGGTACAGTTGGTGGCTGTTCAACAGCTAGGCATCCCATACGCTTGCTACAGCTCCTCCGACCATTCAACAATCTACCTACAGAAGACCCTCTCCGAAGGAGCATCGCCATCGTCATGCTCCGTTCAAGCACCACCACCAAGAAACTTCCAAAAGGTCGCGGTCTTCTATCCGCCGCTCGAGTAGCCTCTCCTCCAAACATAGACAGGGAAAGGAGCCCAGATGGATACACCGCCATCAGCACCACCGCTCTCCCCATTCATCTTTTGAATCAACAAGCGAGGGCCTTAATTGCCAGATAGAGAGGTGTTTGGAGAAGCAAAACTGGCGATTGGAGGAGCTCAGTCAAAAGCTCAATAATCAATCAGGGGTGGATTATAACACTCATCCACCCCTCACCCGCCGATTATAGAAGAGCCTATTCCTCACAAGTTTCGTCTTCCTAGCTGGATCCTTATGATGGCACTACGGATCCACTGGATCATCTAGAGAGTTATAAAGCTCTCATGCAAGTTGAAGGGGCAACTGATGCCCTTCTATATATTGCTTTTCCTGCTACCCTTCAGAAGGCTGCTCGTGCTTGGTATTCTCGTCTACCTCGCAGCATCGATTCCTTCCGACAGTTGAAAAAAATCTTCTTAGAGCATTTGATGCCTGTCGAAAGATTCCCTGGATACAGATAGTTTATTCTTATTCAACAGAAAGAAGGATAACTTTTGAAGGATTTTCTGGCCGGTTCAAAACGGCAGCCCTTGAGGTCTACACATCGATGATGTTGTGGCCACTCTGGCCCTAAAGCGAGGGCTCCATCCCTCTCACTTACCTATTCGGTGGACAAAATACTTCCCAATTTTTATGCTGAGCTTTAAGTCATGCACAGAAATATATCCGTGTTAACGAAGCTGACTTCACTCGAAGGGATACTAAAAGAGGATCCAGCAAGAAACTAGTCCGCGCGGAGCCAAGTGGACCTTCTCCCAAAAAGCCTGAGCCCCTGCACCGGTCAGATAATCGGTGCCGAAACTTTGCCCCCAAGAAGAGAATTTCACACCTCTCCTTACCCCCAGGTCTCATATCCTTATGGAGATTAAGAGCGAGCCCTATCTCCGGTGTCCTCCTCCACTGAGGATGGACGTCGCTCGTGATGGAGTCGTTGCTGCCGCTTCCACAGAGATTATGGCCATGACACTAAAGATTGTCGTAATCTGAAGCATGCCATTGAGGAGCTCATCCAGCAGGGCTACCTTAGGAAGTTTATCTAGAAGAGGGGACCTCCGGCATCCAGCTCTAATAGGACCTCCGCCTACTCAAGCCAACGTCGATAATGCTCCGATGGAGCGTACCGTAGGCATGCTTTCCTGGGGGCAGCTATGCTTCCAAAAGATTGAGGAGTGAGGAGGGAATAGAAAATGTAATCCCTTTTTCTGAAGGAAAATTAGCGTGCGGGGGGGGGGGGGGGGGGGGGGTAATATGAATGATGATAGCATCGTTGTCTCCATAACAATCACTAAGCATTCTATAAAAGAATTCTGGTGGATAGTGGAAGCTCTGCTGACATCCTCACTTATGATGCCTTTGTTGGATGAACTTATCTCCTAACTCTCTCCAACCAGTGACCATATCCCTCATCGGGTTCACAGGAGATTCAGTGAAGGTAGAGGGTAAAATTACTCTACCGATCACGGCAGGGTCACCACCATACCAAAGCACTATCCTAATGAGATTTTTGGTGGCCCGAGTGCCCTTGGCTTACAATGTCATCCTCGGTCGGCCTAGCTTAAACCTCTTGAACGTGGTGACATCTACTAAATGCCTACTCGTGAGATTCTCACCAGTAGGGAATTGGCGAGATGCATGGGAAGCAAAATTTAGTGTAACTGTGCTATCATATGGCTCTCAGCCCTCAAAAGGCGATGATTCCATTAACCTCAGTGCTGCTCGATCCCAGAGAATTTGAAAGAAGGGGAGAGCTGGCCGAGCACTTATTATCCTACCCACTGGGGGACGATCCTTTGAAGACCGTACAAATCGATGAGCTTCTTTCCTAAAGATGAAGAATCAACTCCTTACTTTCTTGCGGGTGAACTCAGATGTCTTCACCTGATCAGCTGTGGACATGCCCGGCATCCCTTCGGAGGTAATCACTCATAAACTTAATGTTGATCCAAAATACCGGCCTCTCCACTAAAAGAAGAGAAGTTTTACCTTCGAGCGGTAGAGAGCCATTGATGAAAAGGTCAACAAGCTGCTTGCTGTCGGCTATATCAGAAAGCACAATACCTGGACTGGTTAGCCAATGTGATGTTGGTTAGAAAGGCCAGCGGAAGTTGAGAATCTGCATCGACTTTACCAATCTCAATAAAGCATGTTATAAAGATAACTATTCACTATCATGGATTGACCAATTGGTAGACTTTACATCTGGCCATGAACTCCTCAACTTCATGGATGCCTTCTTTGGGTACAACCAAATAAAGATGAATCCGATGGATGAGGAAAATACCTATTTCATCATCAAGAAAGGCATCTATTGCTATAAGGTAATGCCCTTTGGGTTGAAGAACGTAGAAGCTACTTATTAGAGACTGATGAATAAGGTCTTTAAAGATCAGATCGGGCATAACATGAAAATATATATGGATAATATGGTAACTAAGAGCACCGCCAACCATGTCGCTGATTTAGAAGAAACATTTAGTAACCTCTGACACTATCAAATAAAGCTCAATCCTCGCAAGTGTGCATTTGGGGTCACCATCAGAAAATTTTTGGGCTTTTTGGTAATCCAGCGAGAGATTGAGGCAAATTCAGAGAAGATACAATCTATCCTTGACATGAGGCAATCAGTCAATAAAAAGGAGGTGCAACGGTTAACTAGAAGAGTGGCCGCTCTAAGCCGGTTCTTATCAAGATCAGCTGAGAGATGTCTTCCTTTTTCAAAGCTTTACAAAAGGCAAACAACTTCGAGTGGATAAAAAGCTATCAGAAAGCCTTTGAAGAGTTGAAGGAAATTCTATCCACACCACCACTACTATCAAAGCCAAAGAAAGGAGAAAAGCTTTTCCTTTATCTTGACGCCTCCCCAGAGGCCGTCAGTTCTGTTCTAGTATGCCTTGACCCTGATGGAGCACAAAAGCTCATCTACTACACCAGCAAAGTGCTTCATAATGCAAAGGTAGGTACTCCAGAACCAAAAAAATTATTTTTACTTTAATCATCTTCGATCAGCGTCTCAGGCCATGCTTTCAAGCCCATCCGATTGTGGTACTCACGGACCAACATCTTAGAGCTGTTCTGGCTCGTTCTGACACTTTAGGTCAGCTGGCTAAATGGGTAATCAAATAGAAGAATTCGATCTTTTATTTAAATCCCGATCTACCGTGAAGTCCTAGGTGCTAGTGGACTTTCTAGTGGAATGCACTTGGACGGAAGAGCAACCTAAGGACTTCCCAATAATATATTCAAATGCTGATGAAGATGCGGTGGAGGCTTGGATCCTCCATGTCAATGATGTTGGGATATGTGCCCATAAACAAATGATATTTATTATTTTATTGAATAATTTGAGAAATTTTTTAATATTATACTTGTATGCATGTTTTGATGCTTTATAAATATCAAAAATCTTTAGATTATTTAAATGTGACTTTAAATATTGTATATAAGTGTTATATAAAGAGGATAATATTTAAAGTAAAACAATCTAAATTTATCCCTAATTATAAATTAAAGTTGCAATCGAGATCTTTAATTTAAAATTACTAGCGCGGTTCATTACATTCTAAATAAAATGATCTTATCTGGATTACTGATAATGAGATTATCAGAATGAAAGCGCTTTATATAATTTGATTATATAGGAATGGAACGTGATTAATTATGAATCTCTAATAAATTCCGTTGTTAAAATAGAATATTTAAAATTAATCAATGATGGTCATATATGAATCGATCTTAATTCTGAGTAATTAATAAACTCCTATTTATTGTATTATATTTTTTTGACATGCCGGTAATGACACAGAAATATAGTATCAAATTCTTGGTATATTAAAAATATAATAAAATAAGTAGCCAGACATGAAATCCATTCTTTTATAAAGAAGTCAGATGGATGGTTCATTGATTAAGGGAGCGCTCAATTTATGATTGGATCATAAATATAATTATAGAGGTTAACAAAAAATGCCTAGCTTTAATCATGAACCGTTTATAGAAGATTGATTTATATGTAGTGACTATATCAATGAACAATTTAAATCTTTTGAATATAATTAATTTTATAATTTTAAGAGTGCATTTTCAAATTTTTAGTGGAGTAATTTGGAATTAATAATTTTGATATTTTAATTAAGGTGTTAATTGAATGTCAAAATTATTGAAGCTTAAAATTATAATGTCCATAGTTCCTCTAGATGGCTCCATTAAATTATGTGAACTTTATTATGTTGGGTTGAGTTATTAATTTGGAATTGAGATTTCTAAATTAATTTTCATATATAAATTAATTGGATTAATTTCTATTTTAAATAATATGATTATTTAAAAATAAATTTAAAATTACTTTAAAATATCAAAATTATTGAAGCTTAAAATTATAATGTTCATAGTTTCTCTGGATGGCTCTATTAAATTATGTGAACTTTATTATATGTTGGGTTGAGTTATTAATTTGGAATTGAGATTCTAAATTAATTTTCATAATTAATTGGATTAATTTCTATTTTAAATATTATGATTATTTAAAAATAAATTTAAAATTGCTTTAAATTTAAGAATATACTGTGTGCTAGGGAACACATCGTAGGCGTCTATGTTGAAATTATTTTGTTGTTGAAGAAATATATGGGATCCCGTTTCATCCCATGATAAATATATCAAAACAAACCAACAATTGATTGTTGGATAGATATATGTTAAAGTAATTTCAAGAGTTAAAAGTTATCTTTAAATTTTAATTAATTGATTAATTAATTAAAAAGGTTGGTAGTTATTATTCTCTAAGATATAAGATTCATGAGAGAAAAATAACATAGAGAATAAGATAATCAACCATAGAGAGTTTTCTCCCTTAACTTTACTTTATCTTATGAGTTGAGAATATAAAGTGAATAAAAAAACTCAGTTTCGTTCATGTTCATCATAATTTGGAGAACGCTTGGAAAGATCCATGGTGATCAAAAGGATTTGGTGATTCCAAGATAGTGTTGACGGAGAACGAAAGGTCAATTTCTTAATCTCCTTATTGTTCTTATTATTAAATTAATATGAGTATAATCGCTAACTTAATTTTTTAAAAAATATGTAATTTGATCCTTATCTTGCTTCCGTAAACATATCAAAATCGTTTTGAGATTACCAACAATTGGTATCAGAGCAGGTTATACCCCTATTAATTTAATAATAGATTATATGATAATCTTTATATGATTGGGTAGGCACTCATGCATAATGGACTATACTTTTAATATTTTCATGATGATGAATGTATGTGCGAATGGGTTGGCGTTATTTTTTTTGATTCCATGGAATAAGTTATGTAATTTTCTTTTGATTAGATCAATTGAATATAGGATTATAATGTTATCTTCCTTTTATATTGATGAAGAAGGTTTTTTATGGTTTTGAGAAAAGTTTTCAATTAGAATTTTTTTATACTTATTAAAGAGTTCTGTTTTATTGAGAAATTTTTCAAAGGCTATCCGATAGGAATTTTTTTTTTTTGGAAAACCTTCCCATCTTCAAAGATGTTTTGAGTGGGGAGCCGGCTTTGAGCCTCATCGTTTCCCAGGAATTTGAAGAGCCTCACCGTTTCCCATAAATGAGCCTCACTGTCTCCAAAGACGTGAAGAGTCACGTATGAGAAGTTTTTTTTTCAATTTCGCTTCTGAATGTTTTGTTATGTTGATAATAATTACATTTACTCTTCACATATGAAAGTTTTTCCATTTTTTATGGAATGTTTTTGTTATGTTGATAATAATTACATTTCCATGCTTATATACAATATTAGATAGAAAAGTGTCTACCTATCATGCATTTAAGTGCATTATTATTTTATTTTTTACTAAAAAGTTTTTAGTAAATTATATTTAATGCACTTTGCAATAAATTTAATGAGATTAAATTTGTAAATTAATTTAGCAATTGGATTTGCAAAATTAATGTGCCAAATGTGAAGTTTTAAATTTAAGTGTTATATTTAAGTTATCACATTTAACTTATTTTATAATTTTAAAGTGTTTAAAATTATAAAATCTTAGTGATTTAAATTGTTTAAATTAACTAAGGATTTATGAAAAAAAGTTGTTTTATAAATAAAATACACTTTTGCAAAATAATGAGTGGGAGGGGTAATATGACAATATAAACCCTTGGTCTCCATCGTTAGTACAACACCGTGAGTTATTAGTAGCGCCTCGTGACGCTTTGATTTGTCCTCCTACGGAGGGTGTCTACTAATGGCAATACCAAGGATAGGATTTTTAAGATGTATTTTAGAATTGACCTACCCTACGGCGGCAATTTCTAAGTTAAGTCTCAAAAGTCTGATACGATGGGTCGCACTCATGAAGAAATAATTAAATTAGTTAATTATTTTCTTGACCAAAATTAAGAAATTAATGAGTATTAGAAATATGAGATATTTTGGAGATACTTATTAATTGAGAAAGTCTCATTTTAATTAGCAACTATTTGACCTACCCTACGGCGGCACTTAGTTGTGGAGATTAAAATTCCTTAGGCCTTTAAAGTAAACATGTTTTTGTGTATTTTAACATGTGCTTTTATGCATCTTATTTACTTTGCCTTAAATTGTGTAATGATATTTATGTAATTATTTATTAAAATTTTCTTATTTTTCAGCAAATATGTCAAACCCGATTTTCTCACTTCTCGCCTCTCAAGTATTAACTGGTGAAAATTTTGTTAAGTGAAAAGCAACATGAATATCCTTCTCATTAATGAAAACTACCACTATGTCCTTAAGGAGGATTGTCCTCAGTGCCTCCAACCAATGCCTCCAAGGTTGTTACTGAAGAGTACAACCGTTGGGTTGTTGCAAACAACAAAGCCCGCTGCTACTTGTTAGCAGCAATGAATGAGGTGCTTAGAACTAAGCACGAGGCCTTTGAAACTGCAAGAGAGATTATGGAATCTCTGCAGCAGATGTTTGGACGCCCATCTGATCAGGCTCGCTACGAAGCTGTAAAAGCCATTATGAATGGCAAAATGGAGAATGGTTCTTCTGTTCGTGAGCACATCCTCAAAATGGTCAATCATTTCAATGAGGCTGAGATCAATGGAGCTAAAATTGATGAAAAGACTCAGGTTGGCATGATCTGGAGACACTATCTCCGCTTTTCTCAATTCAGGACTAATTACATTATGAATCATAAAAAGTGTAATCTGACTGAACTCCTGAATGAGCTGCAAATATATGAGACTCTTATAGATGATAAGGGTGGTAAGGCAATTGTTGCTGAAGCCAACGCAGCTGAGGCAAAGCCTTCTTCTTCAAAGAAAAAGAAGAAGAATTATGTGGGAAAGAAAAAGGATAACAAGAAGAAGATCCAGAAGAAGAAAGGAAAGGCTGCTCAGCCTAAACCTAAAGGAAAGTGTTTCCACTGTCATCAAGATGGCCATTGGAAAAGGAACTGTAAAAAGTACCTTGATGAGCTGAAACAGAAAAAGAAACAAGGTAAATTAGATTTACTAGTCATGGAAACATGCTTAGTTGAGAATGATTTCTCAAGCTGGATTATTGATTCAGGAGCATCTAACCATGTCTGTGTTTCTTTGCAGATGCTTGAGTCTGCCGGGATCTTCAAGTGGGAGATTTCACAATGAGAGTAGGCAGTGGGAAAAGGTGTCAGCGACAGCAGTAGGGATAGTTCGACTATCGTTTGCTGATAATAAATATTTGCTTTTGGACAATGTTTATTATATTCCGGATTTCAAACGGAATTTGATTTCGGTGTCAAAGTTGCATGAACAATTTATTTCTGTTTCTTTTAGTATTGACTCTGTTTCAATTTATAAGAATGGAATAAATATTTGTTCTGGGTATGTTGAAAATGGTTTATATTTTGTTAAACCAAATTCCAACAACTTGCTTCAAACCGAAATGTTTAAAGTCGCTGAACCAACTCCTAAAAGAAGAAAAGTTGCGAATAATGACAATGACACGTATTTATGGCATTTGAGGCTTGGTCATATTAATATAGACAGAATAGAAAGACTAGTGAAGGATGGTCCTTTAAGAGAGCTAAGGGTTGGCACTCTACCAGTTTGTGAATCCTGTCTAGAAGGCAAAATGACCAAAAGACCTTTTTCAGCAAAAGGTGAAAGAGCAAAAGCACCTTTAGAGATCATACATACTGATGTATGTGGGCCTTTGAATGTCAAAGCTAGAGGGGGCTATGAATATTTCATCACATTCATTGATGATTATTCTAGATATGGATATGCATATCTGATGCAAAGAAAATCCGAGGCCTTTGAAAAGTTCAAAGAATTCCATGCTGAAGTAGAAAAACAACTCAGTAAATCAATCAAAACTCTTCGATCTGATCGAGGAGGAGAGTACTTGGATTATGAATTTCAGGACCACTTGATTGAGAATGGAATATTATCACAGCTCACGGCACCTGCGACACCACAGCAAAATGGTGTAGCTGAAAGAAGGAATCACACTTTGCTTGATATGATAAGATCAATGTTAAGCTATTCTTCTTTGCCTAACTCATTTTGGGGATATGCATTACAAACAGCTGTATACATTCTAAACTTAGTTCCATCTAAGTCAATCCCTAAGACTCCCTTAGAGTTATGGAATGGTCGCAAGCCTAGTTTGAGACACATCCGCATATGGGGATGTCCAGCCCATGTGCTGAAGGGAAAGACTGGGAAGTTGGAACCTCGTTCAGAAGTATGCATGTTTGTTGGGTACCCTAATGGAAGAGGAGGACTATTTTATAATGCTCAAGATAACAAAGTTGTGTCGACAAATGCAACGTTTCTCGAGTACAATTATATGACAGAATTCAAACCTAGAAGTAAAGTAGTTCTGGAAGAGTTGCTAGCTGATGAGATCAGCCCCACACCAACAAAAGTTGAACGACAAAAAGTTGAGACCACTACTCAAGATCAAATACCACCCACCACGACGTAGTGGGAGGAAATAAGATTACCCATCCGCTATGGTCAGGATGGAGAAGCACAAGTTGCAGTCACCGATGGCAGTGATGATGATCCATTGACATACAAGATGGCAATGGAGGATGTTGATCAAGAGAAATGGCAGGAAGCCATGAAACTCGAAATGGAATCAATGTATTCTAATTCAGTCTGGAAGCTTGTAGATCTACCAGAAGGCGTAAAGCCTATTGGATGCAAATGGATCTATAAGAGAAAAAGAGGAGCCGATGGAAAAGTAGAGACTTTCAAGGCTAGGTTAGTGGCAAAGGGTTTTACCCAAAAGGAAGGAGTAGATATGAGGATACTTTTTGCCAGTAGCCATGCTAAAATCCATTCGGATTCTCTTGTCCATTGCTGCTCATTATGATTATGAGATATGGCAAATGGATGTCAAGACGTTTTTGAACGGCCATCTTGAAGAGACTATTCATATGGTCCAACCAGAGGGTTTTGTGGTTAAAGGCCAAGAGCAGAAAGTCTGCAAATTGCAAAGGTCCATTTATGGGCTTAAGCAAGCTTCTAGATCTTGGAACATCAGATTTAATGAAGCCATAAAATGTTATGGTTTTGAACAAAATTTAGGTGAACCTTGTGTCTATAAGCAAAAGGAAGGAAATAAAGTGGTCTTCTTAGTTCTTTATGTGGATGACATTTTACTCATTGGGAATGATGTAGGATCTCTGTCCAAAATAAAGAACTGGCTAGCCAGCCAATTCCAAATGAAGGATTTGGGAGAAGCAAGCTACATTCTTGGCATCCAAATTATACGGGATCGCAAGAATAGGCTTTTGGCATTGTCTCAGGCATCGTATATTGACAAGGTGCTTGTCAGATTTGCGATGCAAAACTCTAAGAAAGGTAATTTACCTACTCGACATGGAGTTCATCTTTCTAAAGAGCAGTGTCCTAAAACACCGCAAGAGGAGGAAGATATGAGACGGATTCCCTATGCTTCGGCAGTTGGTAGTTTGATGTATGCAATGTTGTGTACAAGACCCGACATATGCTTTGCAGTGGGAGTGGTTAGCCGATACCAGTCAAACCCAGGATTGGATCACTGGGTTGCAGTCAAGCATATTCTCAAATATCTGAGAAGAACGAGAAACTATATGCTGGTATATTCCGGTAGGGATTTGATTCCTGTTGGATATACAGATTCTGATTTTCAATCAGATAGAGACTCTTGGAAGTCTACCTCTGGAGCGGTGTTCACTTTGGGAGGAGGAGCCATTATATGGAGAAGCGTCAAGCAAATTTGCATTGCTGACTCAACCATGGAGGCTGAATATGTAGCAGCTTGTGAAGCAGCTAAGGAGGCAGTCTGGCTTCGGGAATTCTTGAAAGATCTAGAAGTTGTTCCAGATATTCATGAACCAGTTAGACTCTACTGTGATAACAGTGGAGCAGTAGCCAATGCCAAGGAACCCAGAAACCACCGTAAAGGAAAGCATATAGAGAGAAAATTTTACCTTGTGAGAGAGATTGTCAGTAGAGGAGACGTTTCAGTTGAGAAGATCGCATCTGCGAACAATATAGCTGATCCGTTTACTAAGACATTACCGGCTTAGGGTTTTGAGCTACATCTTGAAGGGATGGGACTTAGAGACATGTCTCATTTGCTTTAGGGCAAGTGGAGATTGTTGGGATATGTGCCCATAAACAAATGACATTTATTATTTTGCTGAATAATTTGAAATTTTTTAATATTATACTTGCATGCATGTTTTGATGCTTTATAAATATCAAAAATCCTGGATTATTTAAATGTGACTTTAAATATTGTATATAAGTGTTATATACGGAGATAATATTTAAAGTAAAATAATCTAAATTTATCCATAATTATAAATTAAAGTTGCAATCGAGATCTTAATTTAAAATTACTAGCGTGCTTCATTACATTCTGAATGAAACGATCTTATCCGGATTGTTGATAATGAGATTATCCGAATGAAAGAGCTTTATATAATTTGATTATATAGGACTGGAACGCGATTAATTATGAATCTCTAATAAATTCCGTTGTTAAAATAGAGCATTCAAAATTAATCAATGATGGTCATATATAAATCGATCTTAATTTTTGAGTAATTAATAGACTCCTATTTGTTGTATTATATATTTTGATATACCGAGTAATGACACAGAAACATAGTGTCAAATTCTTGGTATATTAAAAATATAATAATATTAATATACAAGATGAAATCCATTCCTTCAAGTCAGATGGATGGTTCCCATAAGTGTTGATTCGGGGCTTGAATAATAAGAGCGCTCAATTTATGATTTGATTATAAATATATTATTCATTATAGAATCAATGGTACTTATGGTACTTATGGATAAAAATATAATTAAAGAGGTTAATAAAAAATGCCTAGCTTTAATCATGAACCGTTTATGGAGGATTGATTTATATAGTGACTATATTAATGGACAATTCAAATCCTTTTGAATATAATTAATTTTATAATTTTAAGAGTGCAGTTCCACATTTTTAGTGGAGTAATTTGGAATTAATAATTTTAATATTTTAATTAAGGTGTTAATTGAATGTCAAAATTATTGAAGCTTAAAATTATAATGTCCATAGTTCCTCTGGACGCTCCATTAAATTATGTAAACTTTATTATATTGGGTTGAGTTATTAATTTGGAATTGAGATTTTTGAATTAATTTTCATACAAAAATCAATTGGATTAATTTTTATTTTAAATAATATGATTATTTAAAAATAAATTTAAATTTTTTAAATTTAAGAATAACGGTGTGCTAGGGAACACATCGTAGGCATATTTCACAAGAATAGTCTATCTGGAAATTATTTTGTTGTTGGAGAAATATATGGGATCGTGGGAGAGCTTTTCTCTCTCCCATTTCATCCCATGATAATATATCAAAACAAATCAATAATTGATTATTGGATATATACATTAAAGTAATTCCAAGAGTTGGAAGTTATCTTTAAATTTTAATTAATTGATTAATTAATTAAAAAGGTCAGTAGTTATTATTCTCTAAGAATATAAGATTTACGAGAGAAAAATAACAGAGAGAATAAGATGATCAACCATAGAGAGTTTTCTCCTTCAACTTCACTTTATCTCATGAGTTGAGAATACAAAGTGAATAAAAAACTGTGATCTCAACTCAAATAAAAAAGGAACACCCACTCGTTTGTGTTCATCATAATTTGGAGAACGTTTGGAAAGATGTGGTGATCAAAAGGATTTGGTGATTCCAAGGTAGTGTTGGCGAAGAACGAAAGGTCAATTTCTTAATCTCCTTATTATTTTTTTTATTAAATTATATAGGTATAAATCGCTAACTTAATTTTTTTTAAGATATATGATTTGACCTTATCTTGCTTCCGTAAAATCTCAAAATTGTTTTGAAATTACCAGCAGACGGTGCCTCCAACTCTCAAGGAAGTGGAGCTGGTCTTATCCTTTCAAATCTGGAGGGCGTAGTACTGGAGCATGCTCTTCAATTTCTCTTTAAAGCTACAAATAATCAAGCCGAGTATCAGGCCTTATTGGCCAAAATTAAGCTCGCACGGGAGTTCGGAGTAAGCACCTCAGGGCCTTCATCGACTCTTAGCTCATCTCCAAACAAATTACTGGGGAGTATGAAGCTCGAGACTCCGTTATATTTTGATATCTAAATAAGATCAAGTCATTAACCTCTTCATTTGCTTATTTTTCTATCAGTTATATTTTTAGAGGCAAAAATGCCAGAGCCGATGCCTTGCCACGATTAGCTACTTCGGTGGATAACACATTAGGAAGAACATATGTCGAGCATATGGAGCTTCTGAGTATGACAAAATGGAAGAAGTTCTACCAGTGACTCAGGAGTCAATATGGATGGATGCTTGTATCCACTATCTTACTAACGGTACTCTCCCCACTAATCCTGTAGAAGCCAGGCTACTCAAGTGGAGGGCCCCTAAGTTTTATTGCTAAATAGGCAGTTATACAAGAAGTCTTTCTCTTATCCTTTTCTCAAATGTGTTGACCCTACAGACCCAACTATATACTTAGAGAGATCCATGAGGGCATATGTAGGAATCACCTAGGGGCAGATCACTATCGTACAAAGCTCTTCGCCAGGGGTACTATTGGCTCACTATACAAAAAGATGCTGCTGAGCTAGTCCAGAAGTGCGACAACTGTCAGCGATATTCCAATATCCAGCAATAGCCGGCCTCTTAGCTAAGCCCGCTCTATGCTCCATGGCCTTTTGCTCAGTGAGGAATGGATATCTTGGACCATTCCCTCCGGCTTCGGGTCAACGAAAGTTCTTATTTGTCACCATTGACTACTTCACTAAATGGATTGAAGTCGAGGCGTTAGCCAAAATTACAGAGAACAAGGTAAAGATATTCTTTTTGGTGCGGGTACCAGGATCGGGCAGAGGATTCTTAATCCTCTGTGGATATCTGATTAGGTTTGTAGGGTTTGATTCAGTTAAAAACTAGGTTTATTTTATTTTAATTTGGATTTAATTTAATTTTTGTTTGGGCATTTGAGTCCTGTCTTTTGAGTTGGTACTCGTTATTAGGGTTTGGATCATATTGAGTCAGCTCATTATGAGCTTGGGTCAATTTGAGTCTTGTCTAGTCCAGTTGGTATTGTATTAAGTTCATTTAGCTTACAAGAGGAGACACAAGTATTAGAGCAGAAGACAAGGCCATCACAGTCAAATAGAGCAGCTGCTAAATTCAAGTTGGCGCCATACCTACATAAGAAGTCACATGCCAGCTACACACCTGCCATCCTCCAGCACAAGCATTCCACATGCCACCTAGCAGAGCAAGCAAGTCAACAAGATAAGCCTTAATCCTTCAAATCATGCAACCCTATTTGGAAGAATTCCAGCCCAAAGAAGCAGCAAAGGGATGCCCTTTATTGCCCATAAATTGTCTTTTTGAAAGGAATTTGTATGGCATGAAGTTTTTTTCTATGTAATCTAATACATACTTTAGGAAGAAAGTGGGCGCCCCTTTTCTTTCCATATATGTATTTACTTGGGCCCTAAGTCTGTTGCTCTATAAAAGAGACCCTCTTGTATGAATTATGGATCTTTGAATTATTAATCAATCAATCCAGTTTTGAGTTATTGTGAGTTTTGTTATTTGGTTCTCTGGTGCTCTTAATTCCCTTTCTTGCGCATGCCAACATCTCAATCTCCAGAAGAAACCCTAGCCGCCGCCCTTGTTTTCCTCTATTGGATGTCTAAGAGCTTCTTGACCGCCCCTCCTTCTCTACTTCCATGCCTCTTTGCCTCTAATCTGACTTTTCTCTCTTGTTTTTTAACCCTTGGATGGTGTTCTTGCAGGTCCCTCGATAACCATGAATCCAGGATTCAAGGTGATCGCCATCCAGGTCAGCAGATACTTAGCCGCAGATCCACGGGCTCGGGGCTTAGTCATCCAGGGCGCATCCGCCAGGCAGTGCGACCCCTTCAGCATCTCAATCTCCTCATCCTGCCAAGTATACCCCCTCTAATCTACTAATAGCTTTATTATGGGAGAGCAAGCCTTACCGGGGCTTCTTAGCCTCGATGATCTTTCTTCTTTACTTTTCTGTGGAACTGTTTCACGTGCGGAGTTACTGTGAGTTTTCCTGAATCCCTCTTAAGCTATTACTTCGGGAGACTAATCAACTACAATCATTAATCATATAAAATTTATTTGCATGCAAATCGGTCCTGCATTACTTTTGAAAATCTATTATCTGCCGATTTGGCCTACCTCATGCTATTATCACCGATAATGGTCGATAATTCAATAATGTTGCATTTAAGACTTTTTGCACTAAGTTGAATATCGGCCATCGTTTCACTTCTGTCGAGCATCCATAAACCAATGGAGAGGCAGAAGTCATGAATCAAACCATCCTTCGGGGACTCAGAACTCGATTGGATGAGTTCAAAGGCAAATGGGTGGAGGAACTCCAAAGTGTATTATGGGCATACCACACAACTCCAAGAATCCCTATAGGGGAGACTCCTTTCAGTATTGTCTTCAAATCCGAAGCAGTCATTCTGGTGGAGATTGGTTTTCTAAGCCCTCGGATGGAATCATATAATGAAGAAGATAATCCTGATCAGCTAAAGGCCAACATCGACTTCATCGACGAGATTCGGGACTAGGTGCGACTCAAGATGGCTATCTTTCGCCAGTGAGCAGCAAAATATTACAATGCTCGAGTCTGCCTCAAGACATTCTGCCTAGGAGATTTAATCCTCAGAAACGCCGAGATATCTAAGCCAAATGAAGGAGGCAAGCTATCTCCAAATTGGGAGGGGCCCTATTGAGCTACCGAAGCACTTCGCCAAGGAGCATATCGACTCGAAAAGCTCGATGGATGGATAATTCTACGTACTTGGAATGCAGACAACCTTCGTTGGTATTATTAATGGTGAGTGTACTTAGCCAATGAATATAAGAAAAGTTTTCAATTTTATCCTTCCTTTCAGTTTGAAAATTGTGAAAAAGACCTCGGTGGCCCCGTGATCATAAGGACACCCCGGGCCAGCACCGAGAAACTCCCAAGGTGGTTTTAGTCCTATGGTCTCGGCAGTTCCGAATCAAACTCCAAGGCCGACACTGAGAAAACCCTGTGGTAGTTTTTAAAAGGACTTTGATGGCCCCATGATCATAAGGACACCCCCCGTACCGGCACCGAGAAACCCCCGAGGTGGTTCAATTCCTATGGTCTCGGTGGCCCCGAGTCAAACTCCCAGGCCGGCACCAATAAACCCTCGTGATAGTTTTCAAAAGGACCTCGGTGGCCCCGTGATCGTAAGGACACCCCTGGGTCGGCACCGAGAAACCCCCATGATAGTTTTCAAAAGGACCTCGGTGGCCCCATGATCGTAAGAAAACTCTTGGGCCGGCACCAAGAAACCCTTGAGGTAGTTCAATTCCTATGATCTCGGCGACCTCGAGTCAAACTTTTGGGCCGGCACTGAGAAACCCCCGAGGTGGTTCAATTCCTATGATCTTGGCAACCCCGAGTCAAACTCTCGGGCCGGCACCTAGAAACCCCTGTGATAGTTTTTAAAAGGACCTCGACGGCCTCGTGATCATAAGGATACCCCCGGGCTGGCACCGAGAAACCTCCAAGACAGTTCAATTCTAATGGTCTTGACGGCTCCGAGTCAAACTCCTGGGCCGACACCAAGAAACCTCATGGTAGTTTTCAAAAGGACCTCAATAGCCCCGTGATCGTAAGGAAACTCCTAGGCCAGCACCGAGAAACCTTCGAGGTGGTTCAATTCCTACGGTCTCGGCAGCCCCGAGTCAAACTCCCGGGCTGACACCGAGAAACCCCCGTGATAGTTTTTTAAAAGGATCTTGGCGGCCCTGTGATCTTAAGGAAACCCTTGGGCCGGCATCGAGAAACCCCCAAGGTGGTTCAATTCCTATGGTCTCGATGGCCCCGAGTCAAACTCTCAGGCTGACACTGAGAAACCCCCATGGTAGTTTTCAAAAGGACCTCGACGGCCCTGTGATCATAAGGAAACCCTCGGGCCAATACCGAGAAACCCCTGAGATAATTCAAATCCTATGGTTTTGGTGGCCCCGAGTCAAACTCCTTGGTCGGCATCGAGAACCCCCGTGATAGTTTTCAAAAGGACCTCGGCGGCCCCGTGATCGTAAGGATACCCCCGGACCGGCACTAAGAAACCCTCGAGGCAGTTCAAGTCCTACGGTTTCGGTGCCCCCGATCAAACTCTCAGGCCGGCACCGAGAAACCTCCAAGGTGGTTCAATTCCTATGGTCTCGGCGACCCTAAGTCAACTCCCGAGATGGCACCAAGGAATTCCTGGAGCGATGACTACTATCAGTTTCCAAGGAACACTTCAACAAAAACTTGGGAGACTAAGGCAAACCTAAAACATTCCTATGAAGCACATCAAATTGCCAACTCTCCAAACGTACTCAAGAGACTGAAGGTGTACCTTGTCGATTCTAAAGGCTTAAGCCAAGATATGATTGCCAAAAGATTAAGGCGCTACAAAGAGATAAGTTCATTATGTTTAAATAAAATTTTTCTTTCATTAAATCTAATGATAATGTCATACAAAGACCAATATTAGTCGGATTATAAAGTTTGGAGAATAGAAAGAAATAAACTCTAAGGTTCGGAGGGTCCCAGCCCATCTTCAGCGTCGCTGCTCTTCAGATCTTCCTCTTCATCCTCATGCCGAAGGCGTTCCAGACCACTTATTTTAAAGGTCCGCAAGACCCTCTCTTTACACCTCTCAAAGCCGTGGGAGAAGGCATCCATAGCCGCTTCACTCAACTCTGCGACAAAGATAGTGGAACCTTTGTACTGCTCCATGGCCTCCCGAGCTTGAGCCTCGACGGCGACCACCTTCTCCACAGCTTGAGCCTCGGCGGTGGCCACCTTCTCTGCAGCTTGAGCCTCGGTGGCGGCCACCTTCTCCGCAGCTTAGACTTCGATGGCGACCAATTTTTCCACTACCTCGCGGACCTGAGCCTCGGTGGCGGTCTGATTCTCCTAGAAGGTCTGGGCGTCTGCCTCCACGATGGTCAACTTCTCCACTGTGGCTTGGGCCTCAGATTCGGCCTTATCGGCCCTCTCCTCAGCATGCTCCAACCTGAGGAGAGTGCTTTTCAGCCTCTTCTCAGTTGGCCTTAACCTCATCATGGCATCCACCAGCTTGGCCTTGGTGACTCTGGCCTTGCTCTCGGCTTCCTCTGCCTGGGCTTTCAAAAAGTGGCTCCCCTCTTGAGCAGCTCGGAGCTCACTGGCCACCTTCTTCTCTTGGGCTTGGACCTCGGCCAATTCTTAGCCAAGGTGTCAGCCCGGGTTTTGGCGGCCCTAGCGCAGATATCCCGAAAGACAAAGAGGTCGTTGGACATCTGTGCGAAGTAATTGGTTAGAAACTCTAATTAAGATCAATATAAAAGAGAAACAAAATCAACAGACATATCCAAAGGGCAGCAGTGAAAAGAGTGTCAAGAGCATTAGCAATGGGTAGGTGACGGAGCTCGACCTAAAAGTTTGGGAGGCTGGACCGCCTCAGTACATGCTCCACCAGCCGACCACGATTCATCGCTGTCACCTGGGATGGCCGACTCCTGGGTTCACTGGTAGGAGACTTCCCTCCTTCCTCCGACATCGGTTGGATGACCGATGGGGTATCCTCCTCGACTTCTGCCACCGAAGGCATCCCAATCCTCACCTCTGGCATGGCTTCACCTTCAGGTTCGATGGTGGCCGAGGGTTCTTCCCTCGATGGCCCAACCTTGACTTTCGAAGGAACCTCTGCTACTGGTACTTCGGTGGAAGGATCCTCCCTTCTTGGCTCTTCCACCGAGGTGCCTTGGGAGCAGCGAAAGGAACCATGGGCGGCCGAGATGACCCACCCTATTCTTCCCAGCGAGCCTTCTTGGGTTTGCCCTCACCGTGTCACCGACAGTCTCTTTTCTTTTGTGGAGGCCCGCCACCAAAAAGTTACAAGAAAGCTTCATTGCTGCACAAGGAAACAAAGATCGGAGTTAAAAAAAATGAAGGAATGAATGATGACTAAGGAGGTATAACGTTCACGGGATGTCGATGTGGGCGACACCGATACTACGCCGACCACTGGTGCTATGCCAGTGTCACAGAGGTTGTCCTCCGACAGAAGGTCATGGGAGGAAGGAAAATCGGATAAGATTAGTGCATCAAAAATCTTTCGGTCTTCCTCATTTATAGTCGCATTCTTATTAGGACTGGTGTCGAGAACGCCCTATCCCGTCTTCACCCCCTCTAAATGAATATAGAAAAATCAGAATTTTCATCCCTTCATTTTGAAGGGTAGGTCAAGTTTAAGGGTTCTTTTTGTAGGGAGAAACAATCCCCGAGGCATGCATATTTTGAAATTTGATAACAATTATAATGCGAAATTTTAAAGATTACATACTAATCTATCTAATATGCATCAAGATCATATCTTTGCCTTGTATATAGGATCGATTGATCCAAAATATGCATATAAATATAAATATCAAGATCATATCTTGATCTTCAAGATGACTAGTCATACTACTTATCTTGAAGCCTGCCTTAAGATCTAGGGATCAAATCACTTACCTTAAGAACAGTTGGTAAATCCTTATTGCTCTGCAGCCGTTCAATCGTCCGGCCTCTAGTATCGTCCACACGAAGCCCCGAATGATCGGATTTCTGGGAGTGCTAGCTTGTGGAAAAATAGCTTTGCTGATCTTGAATCCTCCCACTTGAATCTTCCTCTAAGATCCACCACGCTTCCGCTAACACCAGAATAACCAGAATTTTTATTCTAACCTTTTTAGAATTACAATCCACGACATATCGTGTATTGTTGTTCTGTATTTTCTGGTGAGGGAATGCCCTCTATTTATAGTCTTAATTTAGCCTTAACATTGAATTCTGACATTAAGAATTCCGTCGTTTGGTAAAAGCGAAGAGACGCCGAAGGCGCGACACTTGGTTAATTCCGACGCTCGGCAGAAAACTAAGGAGACGTGGCGTTTGGTTTAATTTCGACGTTCAGTAAAAACCAAAGAGACGTGGCTAAATCCGACGTTCGGTGAAAATTAATGTTAGGCATTAAATTCTACATGAGAATTTAATCTCTCATGAGATGAGATTTAGCCATCTCATCATATGATATCCTTATGCGAGAGGTTTGGGTTCAAGTGATGGTTTAATCTGATCTGAATTTATTTGACTGAACCCACATAGATATGGTCCAAGCCCAAATCAAATTTGGCTAGTCCTGAATCTATTTAAATCCAAATCAAGTCTAATTTCAAATCAATATTTGAAATTGACTAGTCTTTCTAATAGACTTAAACCAAATTAAATCTTATTCACTTGTACTTAACCCAATTGAGATAATTCAATCAATCAAATTGATTAATTAAATCATATACGATTCTCAATCGTTGATCAGCAAACAGATCATCCTAGGAAACTTCTATGCGTGTGACTCTCTAGGTTCGAACCTAAGCCGGTAGCATAGAAACAACTTTCTATACTAATCGATGTGCCCATCTAGTAATGGAACCCGACGTCCAGATAGGTCGAAGAGTTGCCGAGCAAACTCCAAGAACCCTAAGAATAGTTACCGTACAATTCATCCTCTTGACCACAAATGCTAAGGATGGCTTAAGAGCCTGTCAACTCTAAATAGAAAATCCATAAAGTGATTTTAAATTTAGTGATCATGTGACTTTCATATGAAGTGCCTTGGCCAAGGTCTTGCTAAATTGAAACACAAGCATTTCTCCTTTTAACGGGATAGGTCAAATTCCATCTTGATCCACAATTGACTACCACAAGTACTTGACTACACCCAGTAACCTTTCGTAGCTGGATTAGAAATCCAGATGGTCCGGCACCTAAGTACAATGAGTTGCTTGTAAGCCACTGGTTATGATCTTCAGGTCTGAAGGATACTTATACCTATATCTTCTCGGATTAACTCTTGACAGTAGAGTATCCGAAAATGAGTCACGTTCGGTGAAATGTACTCCTACACTTTCACCTGTATGTCATACCAGTGTCTCTACACTCCTTGGTTAAGAGGACAACCAACAAATATGATATACAACATCCTATAATTGATAGCACTATGGCCCTGTCATAGTATATCATATGGTCGCGAACCTTTTTAAGGACCTTCAAAGATAAATCCTCCTTTATCGTGAAGGAAGATCCTGAGGGCTTCATTACTATTATAAGTTTTAAGAAAATGTTCTTATAATGAATAAACTGCCAAATAACTTTTATTAATATATATTAATTATATATAATTTACATTAGCACAATCATCAAATGATTGGCTTTAGGATACAATTCCCAATAAACTCCCACTTAACCTAAAGCCACTCATTACAGTATCTAATACCCATCTTCAACTTATAGTTGTCAAACTTCTTGATGCTGAGTGTTTAGTAAATAGGTCACCTAGGTTTTCCTTTCCATCAATCTTCTAAAGATTTATATCACATCGGTCTACAATCTCTCGAATAAGATGAAACCAGCGCAGTATGTGCTTGGTGCGCTGATGTGCTCGTGGTTCCTTTGCTTGAGCTATAGCACCAGTGCTGTCACTGTACAACAGGACTGGTTCATCTATGGAAGGTGTCACTCCAAGCTCGGAGATGAACTCTCGCAGCCACACAGCTTCTTTGCAGCATCTGATGCAGCGATGTACTCTGCCTCGCACACCGAATCTGCCACTGTATGTTGCTTGGAACTTTTTCAGCAAATAGCTCCACCATTCAGGATAAACATGAAACCCGATACACTTTTGCTATCATCATGATCTGATTGGAAACTAAAATCAGTATATTCAATAAGTTTCAAATCGGACTCTCCATAGACTAACCACTTGTCCTTAGTATTTCTCAAATACTTAAGGATTGTCTTAACAACTTGCTAGTGTTTTTCTCCTGGATCAGATTGGTATCTACTCACTACTTCTAGTGAGTATGCCACATCTGGTCTTGTACATGTCATGGTGTACGTAATCGATCCCACTGCCGAAGCATATAGAATTCGACTCATATGTTCTCTTTCATTAGGAGTTATCGGATAATCCTTCTTAGAAAGATAAATTCCATGGCCTATCGGAAGATAGCCTTTCTTGGAATTCTCCATGCTAAACCTTTTAGCACGGTGTCAATGTATGTAGATTGGGATAAACCAAGCATCCTCTTAGATCTATCTCTATAGATCTTCATCCCTAGGATGTATGTTGCTTCTCTCAGATCTTTCATGGAGAATTGTGATGATAACCATGTCTTTATTCCTTGTAATGCAGGAATATCATTCCCGATTAAGAGAATATCATCCACATATAAAATAAGAAATAGAATAACGTAATCGTTAGCCCATTTATAAATGCAAGGTTCTTCTTTATTTTTAATAAAGCCATAAGATTTGATCACTTTATACTCAAGTCCATAAATAGACTTCTGTAGCCTACACACTTTAGACTTGTCTTCAGATATAAAACCTTCAGGCTATATTATATACACCTGTTCTTCTAAATCACCATTTAGAAAAGCGGTTTTAACATCCATCTGCCAAATCTCATAATCGAAGTGTGCTGCTATAGCTAGCATAATTCGAATGGATTTCAGCATTGCCACAGAAGAAAACGTTTCGTCATAGTCAATACCATAACGTTGACGATACCTTTTAGCAACCAGACATGCTTATAGGTCTCAACCTTTCTGTCTGCACCTCTTTTCCTCTTAAAAACCCACTTACACCCTATGGGTTTTATCCCTTCGGGTGGGTCAACTAATATCCATACATTATTGTCCTTCATGGAGTCAAGTTTGGATTTCATGGCCTCAAGCCATTTATTAGAGTTAGTCCTTTGCATAGCATCCATATAGGTGATCAGATCCTCGTTGTTCTCATCGAGTTCAACAGGATCATCATTCTGGACCAAGAAACCTAAGTATCTGTCCGGTTGATGTGGTACTCTACCAGATCGCCATAATGGTGCATCTAAAATGGGTTTTGAGTTTGATCTATTCAACTCAGATTCTAAGGGTTCACTGGTTTGTGTTGTTTCTTCTACTTGATGAACTTCCTCAAGTTCAATATTAGAGCTATTTGTTCCTTCACTAAGGAACTCCTTTTCGAGAAAAACTGCTCTATTACTAATGAACAACTTTTATTCTTCAGTATTGTAGAAGTAAATCCTTTGGTCTCTTTCGGATAGCCGATAAAAAATATTTGTCAGATTTGGGTTCAAGTTTGTCTGATTTTGCACATTTCACATAAGCCGGACACCCCCAGACTCTCAGATAGGTAATAACCGGTTTATGTCCATACCACATCTCATGTGGAGTTTTAGAAACAGACTTACTTGGAACCTTATTAAGAATATGACAAGCTGATTCAATACGTATCCCCAAAATGATATTGGTAAGCTCGCAAAACCCATCATGGACCGAACCATATCTAACAGAGTTCAATTCCTTCTTTCCGACACACCGTTATGCTACGGTGTTCCAGGAGGAGTCCATTGGGAGAGAATCCCATTCTCTCTTAAATATGTCACAAAGTCATTGGAAAGGTATTCGCTTCCTCGATCTGATCGAAGGGTCTTAATACATTTTCCTATTTGTTTTTTCTACTTCTTTATGATATAGTTTGAACATTTCAAACGACTCAGATTATGTCTCATAAGATAGACATAACCGAACCTACAAAGGTCGTCTGTAAAAGTAATGAAGTAGTAATATCTACCTTTGGTACAAGTGCTCATTGGTCCACATACTCAGTATGTACTAGACTCAATAGCTTTTGGCTCTTTCACCTTTTCCAGTAAAAGATGACTTGGTCATTTTACCAAGAAGACAGGATTCACAGGTAGTTAATGATTCATAATCATCAATTCGAAGGATGCCCTCCTGAGTTAACCTGTTTAATATGTTCTTATTGATATGACTCAGCCGATGGTGCCAAAGATAAATGTCTGACATCAGTTGTTCTAGGGCACTTACTTGAGTTGTACACTACATTCACAGGCTGTGATAATATATAAATGCCATTAGATAAATGCCTAGTCATTATAGTGACTCCATTCATATGATATTCAAAGTAACATCCTTTATTGAAATTTCATAATTACTTTTGGCCAGAAGGCCTACAGAAATTACGTTCAACAAGAACGTTGGGCAAAAATGACAATCATTTAGTATAATGATATTTCTATGAAAACTATTTCAAGAACTCCTAATGCCAGTACTGGAACTAATCTTCCATCGCCGACATTAAGGAATCTTTCATTGTCCTCAAATCTTCTGGTGACCTGTAGTCCCTGCAATGAATTGCAAATGCTAAAAGGACTCCCGGTATCCAATACCCAGATCTGATTATCATATACAGAAAAATTACAAGGTATTATCATATAAATTCTTGTTGAGCAACATCTTGCTCCTTTTTCTTCTTTGGCCTGTTTTGATCAAGTGTGGCAATGTAAAGAGGACAGTTCCTCTTCCAGTGCCCTTGCATCTTGCAGTGAAAGCATTCAGCTTGACTTTTATCAACTTTCTTCTTCTGCATCTGACCCCTTATAGATGTCCTAGCATGTTACACATTTTATTATTCTTTTTCTTTTTCCCTTTCCAAAGGGTTTACGCCCTACCTTAGATCCTTCAACCACATTAACCAAACCTTTAGAGAGCTGGTTATCCTTCTCAAAGTTCTGTAACAACCCCAATAAACCATGGTAGTTGACTGCAGGCTTTGTCATTCGAAAATGAGTAAGGAAAGGTCAGAAGGATGGAGGCAAAGAATTCAGGATCGCATCTTTTTCCAACTGCTCATGTAAGGGAAAGCCGAGCTTGCTTAGGAGTTTTATCTTCTCGATCATATACAATACATGATCAGTGACAGGAGATCCATCCCTCATTCGAGCATTGAAAATTGCACAACTAGTCTTGTGTCTTTCAACATCATCGGGTATGCCGAAAGATTCATTCAACGCTTGAATGATTTTTTCTGGCTGAGCATTCTCGAACCGGCAGCCAAATTCATCGTTCATTGTTGCTAGCATTATACAACGCACGCTAGTTCTATCATTGAGCCACTTCTGATAAGTGTCTCTCTCAGAACTTTGGGTGTTTGCATCAGGTATCTTTGGTGCAGGATTATTCAGAATATATAGAATCCTCTCATGCTTAAGGACGATCTTAAGTTTTCTGAACCAGCTATTGAAATTGGAACCATTCAACTTATCACTATCCAATAGGGACCTTAATGATAAATTAGTGGCCATGTTCTGCATAAGGAAAAACTAAAGTTTCTTAGTATATAAATTGATTCATTCTAAAGACTTGGACTTTAGTCTAAAGATTCTCTCACTATTTTGTTCAAATTGGCAGCCTCTACACCCCAATTTGAAGAATTATTCTTAATTCTTTAGCAGGCACTAAGATCTACATAAACTACTACAGGCCCAAGTGAAACTTGGCTAACCCATATGCATCTAAGAGTATGTTTAAAATCAATTGTTTCCCCAAATAATTCTTAGTGTTCAGTTTTGCCCCATATACCTCTTCAGCAGGCATGAAGTGCCTCCACTAAAAGTTCTGGTTATGTCCAACCATTAAATGATATAATCAGTGTAACCTATCAATAGACAACCAAGCCCGAGTGAAGCTCGGCTCACCTGACTATTTATTTAATAGTTACGCTGACTTATCATATAATGAATGATAATTCCGATGGTTGACAAGCACCAGGCATGGAGTGCCTCCAATGATTATCAAGACATCAGACCCATTATCACCCACCTTAATGGGAGGCTATGATCTAGTTATCATATAACTATTTCATTTTAAGGACCTAATAATTTTAGAGGATTTTAATAATATAAAGATAAATTGACTAATCAAGTTCTCCCATTGAAT